>VDFB02000017.1:389007332-389160606 GCA_007258455.2 Sequoia sempervirens
GCCTAGTGAAGTTTGGTGCAAACACGCCAATCTCTCTGAAATCTTCAGCTAGACAAGCCTCCTTCATAGAAGTTAAAGACTAACGACTGAAGAGGATTCTCTTAAACAAGGACCCATTAGTTTTGGTGGCGACCAAAATGATCCTCGGAGCTAGTCATTTTGCTAACAAGGAGTTTGGCAGGGAAAATCTACACATCTCCTCCTAGTTTTTGGCATCTCTTCTAAACAATGGTGACTCCAAGGCTATGGCTAAATTGTTGTTGGTTAAGATGTTTCACAAGGATCTAGTGGGAGGGGTAAATGAAGTGTTGAGTTTTGTGGTGGAGGGCAGAGGCATCCCAAGACCGAGTGAATTTGCAGCTATTCGAGGTTCGGATGAGGCCGTAAAGCTTTTCCCGTTCCTTCTTGACTTGAGTGGTCCGACATTGAGCAAACACAAAATGGTGGCGGCGATGGCCATTGAATTCCTGAAGAAATTCTTCGGCTTGATGGCTATGGGTGATTTCGAGTGGGTAAAAGTATTTGAAGATTTTTCTATTTTAAATAATTTCCTGTGAATGCCTTGTATAGTTGTTAGTTCTGATAGTTTTTAGAGTTTATCTCTATGGTCCAATGGCGTCTTTCAGTCCCAGATTTTATAAATTTGATCTCTAATGGATAGTTTGGGAGTTTTGGGTGACTGGGGATTCATATGTTTAGGGTCGGGGTCAAACCCTTATGGAATTTTGGGTTGGTAGTTGGCTTGGATGGCGGGGTGGTGGTTTCTAGATGGAGGGGTCTCCCTGTCTTTTACTAGTTGGGTCTCGTTTTGACCATCTTCGGGGTGGTTTTTGGTAGTGGTGGTTGGGATGGGTTTGCTGGTAATCAATGGATGAAGCTTTCCTGCATTTGTAGACAGTTGTACATACATTTTTTAATCTAATATATAAATCAATCTTGCGAATAAAAAAAAATTCAATTTTTAATCAATTTTTTAGTTTAAATTTTATAAAATATTCAATTAATTAGTTGTATTGTTTGTTATTGTTTAAATTATGATATAATTGGTTTTTATTTTATGATTATAAATAAGGTTTTTATTTTAGGTAATGCATAAACAATAATGTGATCATCTTAGATCTAAAACATAAATCAAAAGGTATAGATATATAATTTTCAAAATTACATCTATATTTGATCTTTAATAAAAACATAAACTATATAATTTAATTAACCGCAATCTAAATCCCAAACCTACTATTAACCCCAATCTTAAGCCTAACAATAACCCTAAGTGAACACTTATCCTAATTGAACCTTAACCCTAACCCTAATTGAACCCTAACCCTAATTAAACTCTAGCCCTGATTGAAATCTAACCCTAATTAAACTCTAGCCCTAATTGAACCCCAACCCTAACCTAAACCCTATTTGTTCCTAACTCTAGTATCTCAAAAATACAGGATGGAGACCTTTCCAACTTTAGTAAACCTTATTGGATAGTGATAAAAGCTACCTTATCTTTCATTAAGGTAGAAAAATTTTGTTATAAAACATGCCCCTTGAAAATTGGAGATAGGCACTACAAATAGAATGTAAACACTAATGAAAATGGTCAGTGGTATTGTGGAAGATGTGATAAAACTTTCCTTGAATGTGATTATAACTATATACTTCAATGCAAAGTGCAAGACCATACTTCATTCACTTGGATTACAACTTTTGAAGAAGTGGTAGAAGAAATTATGGGTGTTACAACAAAAGAATTGAACATTTTGAAGCATGAAAAACAATATGATGTTAAGTTTTCACACATTATACAAAAGGTCCTTTTCAATAGATACATATTTAAAGTTCAAGTGAAAAAATAGACTTATAATGATGAACAAAGGATTAAGTGCACAGTCATAAAAACAACAAAGTTTGATTATTCATCTGAGAGCAAAGCTTTATTAGACTCAATTGCAAAGCTATAGGTTTCATAACATTCAAATTCTTGAATGTATATAATGTTAACAATGTATTCAAACATTTGAAGAAAAAAAAATAGTGGATATATCTAAGTTAGTTAATGCCATTTGTCATGATATACTTCTTTGATGTTGTTAATACTAAATCTAATGATTGATGAACATTTCTCGCTTAAATCTTTATTGTTCTTGGCTGATTGTTGTTATAGACAAGTTGGTATGATTTCAAATTTGAATGTGTACCCTCATATATGGGAATTGAGATAAACAATGACAATAAACAATAATGAAATCAAATTGGATTGCTTTCCAAATTCATATTCATGAAAAATGTAAGCATTTTTCAAATCAATAGCATCTTGATAAAGATAACTCTGTTTTTACATATATATTATTAATTAATATAGGTATGCTAGTTAATTAAATTATTAACTATATTTTATTTTGTATTATATATTGAATTGTTAAAAAGATGTAAAAATATTAATACTAAATATATAGGAAAAAATGGTTAAAAATTACATATTTTTCAAAAATAAAAATAATATAGTGTGTAATTTAAAATATAAATTATATAGTTCTTGTGATCTGACGATTCGCCTGACGCGATTTCGCCTGACTTTGCCTCGACGCCTGACGTCTTGACTTTGTCGACGCGACGATCCGGATCCTCTGGACGCCTGATCGAAATGCTGATGATCGACGCGCAAAAGTTTGATCGCTTCTGATGGATGTCGATCTGACGAATGCTCGAGATCTCGGCCTTTATCTTCTCGACCCCGACTTTTCTCCCCGCATCTATCTCTTTATCTCTATCGACGGATCCTCTTATCTCTACCTCATTGACCTTCCCAAAGATCCACCAATCTCAACACCCATCCTATTGTATGCTAGATTAGGAGGCATGTGTCAAAGCTCATATTTATTGATGCAAAATAGGTCCAAAGTCACAAATTTGACATAGAGTTAGTTATAGTTTTGTACAAAATTTCAAGTGCCACATAGAGGAAAGATATTCCAATTTTTTATATCATGTCATCAAATTTGGCACTTCATCAAGATTTGTATCTTCATCAACATTAACAAAAGCAAAGGTATGTACTTTAATCCCTTGCATTTAAATTTTTCTATATATATAAATATTTTAATATTTTCTCTCAAATCCATAATACATATATTAGTGTGTATTTATTTATTGCAATAAATAATTAACCTAGGTAATAAATTAAGAATTCTAAGGATTTTTGCTTGGAAAAAATGCATAACAATTTTTTTTGTTGGATGTTGTGTTGTATAGTTTAGAAAAGCTCAAAATATGAATAGGATTTTAAGGCCATATATTATGGTAGCTTACAATGCGAAAGAAGGAAGGAAATCTATTATCAATTTTAATCTACAATTTAATACCTTATGAAAAATCACATGCATTATCTAAAATTAATTCTTGACATATTAATTTTATAAAATACACTTACCATTCAATAAACTTCTCCCAAGAAAGAAACCCTAAGTGAACATTATGCCGCGGGTTATAATTATTAATGTATTAATATTAGTTTATAAACTGAACATTAATTATAAATATTTTAAAATCAATTAAGTATTTCGATCTAAAATTTTAATATTTGACATTACAAATAAAATTAAACTAAATTCTAATTTTTAAAATCCATAAAATACTTATTATCTATTTAGTTTTACTAATTATCTGATACAATTAAATTAAATTAAATTAAATATTCATCTTATATTAATTAAAAAATTATTAATTAGAATTTTAGAATAAATTAACTAATAAGATCTATATAAAATCAACTTTTCTACTTTTTTTCTTTGTGTCCAAATCATTTCATTTTCAAAAATTATACTAAATTCTAGATATCATAATTAAACACAAAACTTTATTCTATTCTAATCCTAACCCTAGTTAAACCCTAACCCTATTTGGACTCTAACCCTTACCCTAATTGAACACTAAATCTAATTGTAATCACCAAGCATAATTGAATTCTACCCCTAACCCTAACCCTAACTCTAACTAAACCCTAAACCTAACTCTAATCAAACCCTAACCCAAACCTACTTGATGCATAATCCCAACCCTAACCCTAACCCTAATTGAACTTTAAAACTAACCTTAATTAAGTATTAACCCTAATTGTACCAACCCTAACTTTGAACTACAATTGAACTCTAATCCTAACCCTGACACTAATTCTTATCCTAATTGAACCTTAACCCCAACCCTAACCTTATCCTTGACCCTATTTGAACTCTTATTGAATTCATAACCTTAATTAAACCCCAACCTCATCCTCAATCCTAACCCAAATTGAACATTAATTGATCCCTAAACCTAACCCCAAGTGAACACTAATCCTAATTGAACTCTAACTTTTTAGTTGAAAATATTAAAGTGACGTAGATTTTCCCATTCATCGTCATTTATTATTCAATTCCTAGTAGAACTCAAAAAATTTATACTTTTATAATGTTTTAATACACCTAATATTAAGGGTTTAGAGTTTAAGGGTTAAGGGTTTAGAGTTTAAGGGTTTTTGCATATATTCATCCAAAATTCAAAACAGGCTATCTATTCTATTTCATCTGCTTTGGGTTTTAATAGCTAATGGCACCATAGATATCACTTCCTCATCAGAGGATAGATATCTTTCTACCCATATATTCAACTCAAAACCTAGCTAGAGCTTTCATCAGTTCTCTCCCTACAAATGAGCCTTGAATTCCCTTTTATATGACAAGGGAGCAAAAAGCTTCGGGCTCAAATGTAATTTCACCACAAATTTTCATTTGAACAAAATCTCCATTGCATTTGACTTTCATTTCAAAACTTACCACACGTTGAATCTGCACGCAAAAAAAAGTGCATGAACTGGGGAAAGCTAAAAGAAAAGGGAACACAAATTGTCATCAAAATCCCCTTTGTCGCTATCCACGCAAAAATCTAGGCAACCAAATTGCCATGAAGGCACCACAACAACTTCATATTTACCCGCCACCCTGCCCTTACCAACACTCAGATCCTGGTAGACACGTCCACTTCTAGTTGTTTCCAAATACAGTAGACCCTCAGCCTCCTATTCTTTCTTATCCTTGCCCAATACGGTTCTAGTCCATCTGCTTGGGGTTTTAACAGCCAATGGCACCACAAATATCACTTCCTCATTAGAGGGAAGACCGTGATTGAAGTGAGCTAAATACCAACAATAGTCAGAGTCGGTCTCGGTTACATCATTAGAAGTATTGCTCGTAAGGTCAATGGGCGAGTGTTGGCATCCAAAGGAGCCATGCCCATACCTTATTTTCCTACTGACACTAGTAATAGAGCACACCGACTGCTTGCCTTTGTCATCTACCAGTTGAGCAACAACATCCTGGAATTGCAACCTTCTACTGCATCTAGTGGGCACAAGCCTAGGCTTGTCAACCAGAGCACCTTCCTAAATAGCAGGACTGAGCTTTTGTGAGCTCAAACGAATAGACTTCCTTACTGACTTACACATTTTCTCTTATCAGACAAGCACTCAAACTTGATTAGACTCAGCCCACAAAGTTCTCTAACTGCTACAAGAATGACACTATTAGCAGCTAATTCCTCTTGTATTTATTCTGCGAGGTAATGGCAACCTTCATCAATGCTTAGTAAAAATGCATGTGCAAACATGAAAATTTGGTGGTGTATGTACTATTACCATTTAACTAGAGCTGCATGAGAATCCACAGATCACCCTTCATGATTGCCAACAATATCTTCACACAATTTGACATCCAACGAAGCATCGTTCACCTTCCTCATGACCAATAACATTAATCCATGTTGAAAAGTCCTATGCACTTTGCAAACTGAATGGCTGGAGCTACGTATCGCAATCTCGTTGACCTCACAGCTTTTAACCAACCTTCATCTTCCCCTTGTGAGCTAGCAGGAAACAACAGAGATTTACATTAGCTTTTGATCTTGGTTGTCAATCTAAAACCATGGGTTATGAGCTCAATAGTGGATATTGGGTCCCACATTCCATATAGGACACACATCTGCCTTTTGCTGACCTCACACCAAATAACAAGGTGACACCTTAGATCTACGAGTTGGCGAGGTACAATCGAGATCTTCTCCCATATCTTTGAATCTGAAAAACCTACACATTACACAGTTAGTATTTAATGAAAGGCTTTGGCTGCTTCATCACCTAAAATGAGACCGGGTTAATGGTTTAGGCTTATGTCACCAGATTAAAATTAAAACCCAAATTTTGATTTTTAAAACTTTTATTTCCCAGGTTTTATTTCCTAAGTCTTTATTGGCCCCTGCGGTTTCATCTTTTAAAAAACTTTATGTTGTTGCTCAATATCCGCCTAGTGGCCCCAATTTCTCCTTTAAATGAATGTTTTATTTTGCAAGGGTGTTGTTGTTGGATCTATTTCCGTAGATATCAATGCAGTACCACCATCTCGATTAGGAATTAAAGGATCGCGGAATCACGGGCCAAGGCCAAGGTGGTCCTATCTCGGGGACTGTGGTGCTATTTTTGGACCTTCAAACGCCATTTGACCGAGCCGCCATCCCATGATGGTGCTTGGGTTGATTGTGAAATCATGGGCGGGCACCACATGTCTCATCCGATGAAGCTTAAAGAGTAAAGGAAACACTAGCCGACTTTAAATGTATTAAGGGGGGGATTACTAAAGTGTTCTCGAGACACACATGTTCTAAATCGATGGATATGTTATAATCTCACTGGAAAAGCTGCTCGAAGGATAACGACATGGTTGGCAACTATGTTAAAGGAACGAGATCATTGATGCTCAGGATCAACGATTGTCCGCCATCGCACGATCAGAAGTTTTAGGATTGTGATATCGCAGGAAACCACCACGTGGACTTCCTTCATAGTGTATGGTAAGGTGGGCCCCTTATCATCATGTTGTCAATTGTGTCAGCTTGTTTTGAAGGTGGTCATCGATGACTTGATCAAGCTGAAGAATCGACGGCTCGAATTTAAATCTGGATCAAATATGGTTGGAGTCGTTCATGCAATGCGAAATTGAGCTTTAATGGCAGATGAGACACTTGCTAGCATAATTTGATCAACAATAAAATCAATTTTCCTACTTGTTCTATATCACAAAGGATTCAACTATTTCGCAGAGCAGTTTTAGAGCTGAAGGTAGAATTGCAAGTTTCTGTAGCCAGAATTTGGGAGTTCTGTGAACAAAGTTGTGAGTTTATTTTATGTGCCTCCCAGTCATTTTGCATTTGAATTTGGGAAAGGATTAGCTGGATGTGTTGTGATCTTGTTGATGAATGTGTTAGGGCTATAGTTTAATTATAGTTGTGAGAAATTGCAGTGTTTTGTCCTGTAATTTTCTATCTCTAGTTAGTCCTAGCTATCTGAATTATAACATTGTAAAGAAGCCCTAGTTTGTCCGAGATGGCACCACCCAAGCAACATTCTAGCCAGACTGAATATTTGAAACGAAACTTGTATGATGATTTCCTGGATCAATTGGCCTTGTCAACGAATGATAGGAGGAAGGGATTGGTCCTAATAAAAGGAAAAATCCTAGGGGAAGGGTTAGTGTATAATTGCTCCAACATTGCCAATGCTAGGGTTCCCCTCACTGGCTTGGAATTGTTCAGATTGTGGTACAGATAGAGGAATTTTCCTCACCCTTTTTCAAATGGATGGATGTATGATATGGGGAAGCTGGTGGTACCAAATGTATTCCCTGATGTAGACCTACTTAGGACAGTGGCTACAAGATATGACCCTGTTACATGGATAATCAGGGACAATGATGGAAAGGTTCTATTGAGCATTAACAGAGAAGAGGTCCAACATATTTTTGACTTGAGTGAACCGAGCGAAGACTTGGTTCCTATCAACCTTGAGGAAATGAAGCAGGAGTATGAAAAGCTGAAATCTCTTTTTAGAGCAAGGTTTCTTCCACCTCATCTGGCTAGGGCAAGAGGTTCAAAATTTCATATCAGCCCCAGTGACCAGTAACCTTTCAAATTAAATTGTTTTGCAAACCATTTCTTGGCCACTTTCTATTCTTTATGTCATATTTTGGGTTTCAGTCCTAGTACGGTAATTCCCATTGCTTATATGTTCATGGGGGGGCAAATACAACACCCTAACTTCTCTGTGACCTATGACTTCGCTTCTTTCTTGGCCGAGAGGATGCATGAAGTGTTGTCAAAGCTACAAAACAATGATACTGACACTCAATTCTTTTGGTATTCTATGCTAATGCATATGTTTTTGTTTAAGAATGTTGACTTTTTCTTTGAGAGGCTGAAATTAAGGCACCAATTGATGATAAGATTGTCACATAAAGCGCCATTATGTACGCGATTTTCCATCTTGTGGCCATGGTTAATCTAGTTATGGTGAAAATCGATGCAATTGTTTTTGTACCGACGGCGGGCTGGATTAATGGTGAATATACCCAGGATCCCAGGAATTACATATGATTTCTCTCAGTGCCAAAGGAGAGGAAGCCGTAGGGACTAGCCAGGTTTACCATAACCGGGTGACATTGTATCCATACCCGCCTAACGCCCCGAGGAGAACGACATAATCACATGGGCCAAAAGTGGCAATATGATGGGTATGTGGTTTGACTTATCTTTTTTTTTACCCAAAATTACGAAATGAAAAAGGGGTTTTAAAGGAGATTCTACCTTTCCACCAATATAAATTATGCTCTCTACTTTGAATTTCTTACTGGCAATTATTATTCATTTTCTATTTGAACTTGAGTAATTCAGAAAGTCCTGATTGATAGGTTGATTGGAAAAGATCTATAGCCTTCAAAATCGGTGTCACTTTTTGTAATCCAAACCATTAAATTTGACTGCGATCTACCAGGATCAAAAAAGCAGCAAAATGAATTTCTATAAAGTTTTGACCCGTTAAGGTGGTCGACATAATGAAGCTTTTTATATTTTTAAAAAGTCGTACCAAAATCATATAAATTAATTTTAATTGGAAAAAAAATTACAAAAAAAATATGCATCACATCTGGACATGAGTCCCCACTTATATCTAAAATATTATAATTTTTTTTTATCATTTTGTGGTTAGGTGGCTCTAGACAGACACCTACTTTATTTTTTCCCTCGGAATTTAAGTACTACTACATTGAAATTTCAAATTCTCAAGTAACTTCAAATAGATATATTTTTTTTAAAACCTAGTATTTTAGAAACTACATTAAATTTTCTATAGATTTTATTCTTACATATTTTTGAAATAATATAGATAACTTATTCAATTTTTTACGTCAATTTTCCAAACTTTGATTTTTCTAAATTTTTTGCCACTTAAGGGCCTGTTTTTTCCATGATAATCTTGCACATACCCGTATATGGTTTTCAGGGAGCCCCTCATATATTTCTATACAATGTACCACCAAGAGTGGGATTTGTAGAAGTTATGTGGTAGATAGGTTGTATTCATGAGGACAACCTCACTGTAAGGGGTAAGGGAACATTTTTCCCAGATTTTACAGTGGTGTCTGATTTTATATTTTCAAAGGGAGGCTACACGCATTTTGATAATTTCTTTAATGATTACCATTTGAGGTGTGGACCAAAGTGGTAGCACGATCCTAAGGGTTTCTTTGCTCTTTTCATACAAAGAATAAAAGCTGGAAAATTTGTGCATGAGTTCAATTTCCCTGAAGACTTGATTAGAAATGAATTTGATTTGAATAGACATGAGTTGAACAAGGAGAAATGGATAGCTTATGGTAAGCTACGAGATGTTGTGCACAAAATGGATCTAAAATATGATCCACTATTAGAGTTCAGTCCCCACCATAAGAAAATTGATTTTCTGATGGTAAACTTCAAGGAAATTATGGGCACATTGAGGACAAAAAAGGTATATTTAAAATTGAGTCTGGGTGTACAAGAGCAAGGTGTCAGAACAATTGAAACAAGGCTAGCATACCAGCCTAAGGAGAGGTGGCCCATTTATAGGAGGAAAAGGGATAGTAGCAGTGATGAAGAAGAAGTGGACAGAAAAGGAAAATAAATTATGAAAGTGCCTCCACAACCAAGTCCAAAATTCAAAGTGCCTGGGGCAATCAAAACTATTGATTTAGAATCATCACCAGAAGAAAATCCCTCATCACCACCATCCAATTCAATCCCTAAGACGCAAAGAATTGATCAACCACAGGAGGATTTGATGGATGAGATTATTGTTACTGATCAAGACATGGAAGTTGGTATGCCTTCCCCTCCTAGGCCAGCTGAATTAGTTTTATTTGATTTAGATATAAAAGGTAAAAGTGTACAAGATGCAAGAAATTGAGGTATGTATGAGTTTCTAGATGACAATACATTTGTAAAAACTCCCGTGATTCTTTGCAATTGGTATGGAGGATGAAGTTTGAAGAGAGCATCAAGATAAATGTAGGCCGAGAAGAGAACTAAGGCCCCGATAGGTCGCACTTCGTGAGAATGATGTGAGGGAGGTAAAAGCTGAATTAATGGAAGAATTCAAGAACATCACCCCAAAGAAGGGAAGAAACCGGTGAGTTAGGTCGGTGTATTAATTCTTTCCTAATGGGACATTGCAAATGCGTGAGCCTTAATTCATTATGAAAAGTCTAAGAATCCTTTTCAAGACTTTGAAGAAGAGGTCAAGGAAGCATTGCAAAACTCTTCTTTCAGTGAGGAATATGAAACTCTAAAAATTTGGGCATTGGCCCCACAAGGGAGAAAACTAGATGTTTCTGATATTAATCCAAATTTCAAAGGAGGATTGATAATAAAGAGAGCTTCAACCACCAAAGGCTGCTCACTATTCATATGAATGTGGGCCAAATTAAGCCAAAGAACTGGTTTGAAAGGGAGGTGCCGAAAGCGAATAGAAAATATAACCTTGACAAGGAGGAAATGGATGCATAGAAAAATGTTGAGTTGCAAACCGGCGAGAGGTAAGGGCGGCATTAAAACACTGCTCCAAACCGTTTATCACCTTCCACAGGCACAAGGCTCCGTACTTCTCCAATTGTTTTACTACCCCAAGATCTCTCCTACCAAAAATCTTGTCCTCAGCCTTTCTTTTAGGGATCTAAGTTGAAGAAGAAACATAGTGCGCTGTCGATCCTACAAAGAAGCAACTCTTGCAAAAAATTGATGAATTGCAGGCATCATTAAAGAAAAGTGACAAGGGATCTCTCTTAAAGTAAAAGGAAATTGTTACTACTATTTTGAGGCATTTAAATGAAAAGGTTGATAGAAAATTACTATCTATATATTCTTTATATTATTTGATGTTAGCATCAATAAAGAATATTGATAGGGATCAGGAAGTAGCGATACCAATAATTGAAAATTGGATCCCTAGGGCCAGTGATTTGGATATCATGTAAAAGGCCTCAAGGTTTGATATAAATAATAGGCCACAATCATTAAAGCCTACTCATGTGTTAGTAAAATCATTGCAAGGTTTTCAGACCTTACCAGATGACTTGAGTAGGAAGATTAGGGAGCTGGTGAAGAATTTCAATGATTGGGGTAACACATTGTTACCTGATATAATTGATGAGCAGGGGAAAATCGGGTCATTTCAACAATGGCAAGCTCAAGCAAGTGAGGCCATCAATGATCAAATCAATTTAATTTGTGATCACTCATAGGATGATTTGTTGGTGAGTTGTATGGACAAAATCATTAGTACCAACTCATTTTTAGAATCTTTTGAAAGGGATGTGAATCAGGTAGTTGTAAAATACACACCTTATAATACCAAGGTGGATGAGGTAATTAATTTTGACTGGCCGACTGATGATGAGTAACAGAATTGGGTAACTAAATATTTGAATGAGGAGGAGTAAAAGGAGTGAACTACTAATAGGTGGCAGATGAGATGTTGCGGTTGCAACGGTTCTAGTTTTGTGTTGACAGCTTTCTCGGTGCAGTTTTCTTATGGTTTTTCGTATCAACATTCCTCAGCTGATATGATGAACAAGAATATTTTTCAAGGTGGTGGCTATTGTAACAAATTTTGGAATATCACTAGGTGCTCCAATTGACTGGTGACAGGTGTAATTTCTGGCCCGGTGCTTTTTTGGTCCGTCATTTTCTATAAGGATTTCAAGGCCATAAGTATGGGTTAGCAAGTTAGATAATTTTTGTCGAGTCTAGGTGAAGTTGTAGAGAAAATTGTAAAGTCTGATGGTTTTAGAGAAATGCAATTTAGGTTTTGAGTCATTCTGTAATAGGTTTTGAGTTCATAGAGATTTAATGAATTGTATAAACAATACTAGCATTTGAGTTGAAATGAAAATTGGTGCCCATGTCTCTCCATTGTACATGCATATCCAACTTTGGAATGAAATAACTAAGGGTTGTTTTATCCATCGCGACCGTTGTGGTGTGCGCGCATTTATATTTTAGCTTCGCTGGATATGTGTTGTATAAGGATTTGATAAGTAGTCCCTCGGGTTAGAATTCATAACGATGAATTGTAGTAAATAATCGGATCTTTTATATGTGATGTGAAATCTATTATAAACCCTAGATGCTTTGCGTGAATTTGACCCTAGAATGGATATATATGGCACTGATCTTAAGCTTGTACTATTAGTGTGTCTTCATTATTTTGTTTGTCTTTGCTCTTAGAGCTTCTCCTACAAATTCGCAAATCATTGGACTCATCTTATACAAATGGATTGTGCTTTAATTATTTCAATTCGCATAGTTTGGATATTGTCTAAGAAAGCTAATTCTTAGTTGATATCTTATTGTGTTGAGCTATTAAGTGAGATTATCCGCTATTGTTAATACTGTAAGTGTTTTTGTTTATAATAATGGTGCGTAGGATTGTAAACACATTATACCCTCCTAGGTCTCTATGTAGAGCCGGGTAGAGGCTTTTAAAGTCCTCGCCATTGGTCCGTGTCCCTCGAAGTTGCCTTCATTGAATTGGAAATTCCATGTAGATTAGAAGAAACCCGGTTACACTGTAAAAAGAACTGAATACACGCCAACCAACACCAACGTAAACCACCCTCAACTGAATCCTCTTTAATCTTTATGATCACATGAACATAAAACAAACTAATTTCATGTTGTTAACATCACTATTGAAATATTTTAATTTTTTTACTTTTCAAACATTAAAAGTACATCATTAAATTAATTATGTAATGGAATAAAAATTAAAAACGTAATGAATTAATTATGTAACCACATAATTCAAATATAATTCTATCAAGAAAATTAATATCAAATAGATAATATAATTGCATAACTTATACATTTCAATGTCATTGATCTTCTTCTTCATCCAACTCTTGGTTTGTATCATCCGATCCAAATTCGACATTGTAAGGATTGGTCATATCATCATCATCATCGATATTAGTTTCGATAATGTCATCATCCACACGGATATCATCTTCATGAAAATTAACTCCTACATCATCATGATCTAGTTCCTCCTCTTCGACATCTTCATCAAGGACATCATCAACTAACTATTGATCCTGATCATCATCTACATCATCTTCTAGTTCTTCGGTATCTTCTTCTTCCACCACATTATACTTTACCGGCCTTCCTCTTGGATCATGTCTAAAAACAAATGACCAACCTGGTTTACCTGGAACCTCTAAGTAAAATACCTACTGACATTGGCTTGGAAGAACATAGGGTTCATTTACAACTCACTCGATCAACCTTGTATTAACCATGGTAAATCAATTATCATGTTCAATAATAGTTCTCTCAGGATCATTTTCATTTAATCGTAGCTTGTACCGTAGGACGATGAATTTAATTAATCTGATGGACTTAAAGTCACACTCAAGTATATCATCCAAAATCCCATAGTGTCGATTTTCTGAGACTTCTAGATGTATGTCGCTTCTAGATGAAACATTAGTCACCTGAAAGACTGCAATTATACCAGAATCACAAGTTTTTTTCATGTCATCCAACATTTTGATTCAAAATTTATGACCATTGCACCACATAGCCTTGTGGTGTTTTACCTGCAATATGTCAAACATGTAAAAATTATTGCAATATCGTCAGTTGATAAACATATTTATTCTTGGTCGAATGTATGCAAATAAAACAATCTTAACACACACACACACATATATATATACATCAATATACTTGAAAATAATTAAATAATATGGGTGTTTAATATATTTATACGTACCTGTTTATCTCTTAAACCATATGCTAAATCAATTTCCCTTTGTGTAACATTGGAATCTCCATTACGATGAGCTTCTTTAACCAATGAAGCCACACCTTCCCATGTTAATACACAATAAGATTGTTGACATCGTTTCAATCCATACCGTCATCCAATCAAGATTGTTGGTGACGCATAAATGTATGCATCCCACTCTTGACCAATTGTATAAAAAAAAATTGAAATTCACAAATGACGTATAATTAGTTAAATACCATAGTATACGACCTTAATTTATAATTGATGTATATTGAAGATTAAAAATTAAATAAGTACAATATACATAAAAACCATATGTAAAATCTATTCCAATTAATCTCCATGACCATCTTATAATTACCTCTCACTTTCCTCAATTTACCTTTCCCCATCAGGTACTCCCCTTCAAATTGGTTAATGGAGTTGGGATCCCAAATGCAATCTGCATGGATCTTTGTTGCAAACTTAGGAAGATATTCACTAATGTACACCATGGTCTAGTATACCATATATCCCTCCACCATAGAACCCTCAGGATGTGCTCTTTATCTAACCAAAGCCTTCAAAAATTTCAAGTGCCTCTCAATCATCCACATTGACCTTGTGTGTATAGGTCCACACAATTCAATCTCCTCAACTTGGTGTATGAGGTAGTGTTCTTGTGCATTGAAAAATGTTGAAGGTAGACACTTTTGCATTTCACACACTTAGATTAATAATTTTTCTCTTCCAATAATTTATATCTTCTTTATGGATTTCTTTAGATGACAACCATCTACAAGTGATTCAAGGCACAAATATATTAACGAGATTTAACAAAAATATACAGTATATTACATAACAAGTAAAACAAATGGAAATTATAAGATGTATATAATGAATTGAAAAAGTCTCGCTACTTACCTCATGTATTTTCCAAGATCTCATATATAACTTGCTTGACATTGTTGTCAAAGTTGTCTGGGAGAGATAGAGGTAGAACGTACTACAACAATTATAAAATAATCTTTTCATTATTTTTCCAAAAGTAGTAAACACAATAAACTGAAAATTACATGCATTATACAAGTGTATATAATATACTAGAATAATTACCTTAATGAAGGTATGCCAATCATGCATTTTCATCCCGACCCAAATTCACCTTTTTCTGTTATTATATTGTTTATGTTCACAACAAATCCTCGTGGGAAATCAAATTTTTCGTATGACTTATTTTATAGCATTGCTTTGCTACTCTGTTAATAACCAAGGAAGGGCACTTATATTAATTTGGTCTTCATCGCTATTTAATTGAATGACATTTTTCATTGCATGATTGGCTTCCTGAATGTCACTACAAATTTTGATAATTTTTTCTTTGTCATGCCTTCCATCCAATATTTTCCATAACATTTCTATTATATTCTTTCTGATATGCATTGTATCAAACAAATACACAATTTGTAGCTGCTCATAGTAGGCCAACCTACTAAATTGTCTGGGATAACTTTTCAGTCCCTATTGGAGCTGACCATTAATGCCTTGATGACCTTCATGAAGCATATAAGTTAAACAAATTAACAACAACAATCATTGTCAATTACAACATGAGTAAACACAACATAATATAATTAAAAATATAAATTGAAAACATATCATTTATGATAGATAAACAATTTGATTTGATGTATAACCTTGACAATTAATTTTATTATATTCCAACTTCCATAAGTGAGGTGTCATTCTTCGTGGTTTTGATGTAGTCTCCTCTTTCCCATTGAAAAGATTTTTTTCAATAGTTTGATACTTATGATTTGTATGGCGGAAGTGCCTATACTCATCAAACACCTACTTTCCTAAACTTGTTGAACGAGGAGATTTCATCTTTGGACCACAAATTGGACATGCAAAATTTCTCTTTGTTTGAAGACCTGCAAGATCATATATAATTGGATTAAATATGTCAATTTTTTTACTTATATATAATGAATAAATTATTTTAAAAACATGCAAGATATCTACTTCATCAAATTAAATATTGTTAAAGTGCAGTCAAACATTATAACATACCACAAAAATGTGTTAGCCTTGGGGCATCATGAATTGTCCATACAAGTGTTGCATGGAATTGAAATTGTCTTTGTCCTATTGGTCTAGAGACGTCATACATAGTGACGCCATTCCATAACTTTAGTAACTCGTCGATAAGAGGCTCGATATATGCATTCATATCTTTAACTTGGTACTTACCTAGTTGAATGAACATAAACATTACATAATTATTATAACTATTTTGTACTGCAATATATATAAATTAATGTATATGACTATTGAATGAAAAAAATATAAGTCATTATGCAACAAATAAGACAAATAAGATGCTACTACGTTAAAGAAAATTGATGTAAACAAACACCTAGAACAATCATTGACAATATTATGTGCTCCCTCTTTATTGACATCCATGGAGGAATGTTATTGTTCATAATAAAAACAGGCCACACTAAATAAATAGATCTCAGCTCTCGAAATGGATTGACACCATCCGCTCCCAATGAAAGCTTGAGATTACGAGGTTCTTCTTTAAAGTGTGGTCATTTTTCCTCCATGTCCCTAAATGCAGAACCATCCACAGACATTCGAAGAATGTCATCTCCACTTTTATTTCATGCATGGTAATCCATAAATTGCACTAAGCTTTCACACCTAAATAATCGTTACATACGTAGAATAATGGGAATATAATGAAGAACCTTGCGAGAAACCTTTTTTCTTAGTTGATCTATTTGATATCTACTGATATGAAATTCTAGGAATTCTGTTGCAAATTCATGTTGTTTATGATATATAATATGATCATTGGGACATGCATCTATTGCTTGATACTCCATTATGATATCTTTCATAATGGCACATAAATCTTGGTATGAGTAAGGTAAAATATTTGACGGTGGTAACAAAAATTCACCAATCAATCTACAACAAAAAATAATTTGTTTATATAAAGAATATTAATGGTACATATTTCATCCTTTATTTACTAGTGATGAACTAACAACAATTAAAATAGATTGAAAAAGATGACATATATGACATACCTTGACATCTATGAGATTACTATGTTTGATAAACCATTCATAACCTTCAAGTTCAATAGCAACAATACAACAGAGAGAAGAGTTGGTTGGGATCCTTCATAAAGGGGCTCGTATGCCTTCTCAAGTACAGGTAAATCATGAATATCATCAAAGTCATCTTGATCATCATGATCAGCTCTGCCACTAAATGTGTCATGGATCAATGTATTTGTACCATCATCTTCAACTATGTTTTCTGGCACATGATCATCTTCTTCCATAGGATCATTAACTTCATCTTCGATATTCACAGCTCCATATTCATCCACTTGCAAAACCACATTCTACAGGTTGTGATAATCCATATCATCTTCCCTAGGGTGCCCCACCTTTATAATAATGATAGACACAAATAAACCATGATCATGATCAAGTGATTATATATATATATATAAAATGTTAAAACAATATAAAAATTTACAAATTCAATCAATATAAATATATATAATGAACAACTTACCAATGGACGATAATTATGCCCCCCTTCACCGTGACCATGCTTCCTACAATGTTTCTCAGTTGTTGTGATTAAAAGTCATCTCGTCTTTAAGCCCTTGCAATTATTGCAAGGACAATAAAATTTCCCATCACCCTTTCTTTTCAATCTAGCCCACAATCTATCAAGTGTCTCTTCATTTTGTTCTGGACTAATATTATCTGACATGATTTTTCTTTACCAAGCTTGACTATTTAGATCTTCAAAAAATATCAAACTCACACTCCAATAATTTTTATTCATAGACAGGTAGCATAATCTAATAATTCTGATATTTTACACCAAAAAACTTTGGCATTCAACCACCCTTGCAAAAGAGAAGATAGTCTGAAGTTAATGACCCCAAAAAAAACTTTAAAATTCTAATTCCAAAACTTATTAAATTCTGATTTTACTATGATTTCCAACCGTTAAGACTCCTAAAATCAGAATATTGAACTTGATTGCAAACTTCCTACAACGATGGAGGTAGCGAGCTAGTAAGAGCAAGTGACCCATTCCTAAGGAGCAACAAGTCAGAATCATCATTGCTAATGTCAATACGGATCCTTTTAGTTAAAGATGCAATGTGTCACTTCTTATGACGAAGCTTATCCCTAGGGCCCTCAACATTGAGAGAGCCCTAATAAAAATAATAGAAGCATTGGTAAGAGCATGATTAGGTACAAACCCTAGGCCTCCGTAGAAACATAAACAATAACTATAGTGGATTAGTGAGGTTGCAATACCAGAAAGATTGAGACATTGTAGGTAATAAAAAATCTTGCAATCTAAAGATTGTAGCTAATAACAATCACACTATGTAGCTTAGTGACATTTGTAAATGCAATCTACGGTAAGAAGAATTACAGTCACTTGAGATGTGACAATCAAAAAGAGGCTAAGCAGTGACAGGATAATAAAGCTCAAACCTTGCATAGTAAAGTAGAGATTTTAACAGTGAGTTTCCTTACCCCCTTGCTGACCTTAAGGGTTTTTCAAATGCTTTTGGTAGTGTTAGACAAGGAAAATGCAATCAGGGAATGACTGTCCAAATGAAGTAATAGTGGTAATCATAGGTTCAATGTTTCTTCTTAGCCATTAATTTATAATGGAGGTAGTGGATTGCATGTTTGAGCAGTGTTTTGAGACTCATCAGAGATGGGAGAATAGTGAATAATACCTTGTGGACTGTGAAGTAGTGTCAATAAGGTTGAAGGATCTTAAGAACTACAATACCATGAAACAATGAGTCCCCTGTAGTAAGTAGGTAGTCTATAGGGCATAGTTTGATTTTATCTAGAAGGATGCTCATGAAAGGAATCTTCAAGTGATAGTGAGTGAGTTGTTTGAGATTGCAGGTGAGGGTGCAATACCTAGTCTTAAAGGAAATTAGCAAAGCAGTAAATATCCAAGAAAATAAAATCGTACACAACAAACAATTCACAATGTTATCTTGCATAATGCCTTGAGTTTGAAGACAAAAATCTCATTGTATCTTCATGATGAAATTGGTGAGCTTAATGGTCAATCATTAACAACCATGATTTTAAAACATGCTATTGTGCTTATGGAGGCAACATTTTAAGCAAGGCAGTGAATGGTGGTTTGGAACAATGGCAGGTATGAAGGACTTGCTTTATATGCATACTCTGCAATCTAGCTTAAGATACCATTCTTAGAAGAGATTGGAGGTGGATTATGGAACTCAAGGGTTACCATGAAAAGGATTAAAGCAAAGACTGAGATCTATTTAAAAGCCACGGTCATGAAGATATTAAAGATGTCACATTTAAAACCCTAGTAGCTAGAGTAATGAATATAGTGCCAAAGAGGATAGTGTGCTGGGGAGATTTAGGAGATCTCCACATTATCTAATTACAGGAAAATACATCATTTATTTATTTTTTTAATTAAAATAAATCATTCTAAACCCTATATAGGATACATTGATACTTTAAAAGCCTCTGAAGGAATTTGAGATTATGCAAATATATGTCAAGTAACATTCATAAGGTTTAGAAAATCTTGATCACTCTCTAGAATAGCCCATTAAACATGGGTTGTGCTTGAATGCACTACATAATTGATATAACACAACCACTCTACATATCAACCAGAGTTATAGGCTCTTTATTGCAACAAGAGGTAATCACTCTTCGATCATGCTATAATTATATCCTAACCTGTTAAACTTGAGACAACCTGAATGCACCCAATGATGATTGACACCTACATTATACAACCTGAATTAACTACATTATATGAGTGCCTCCATTTCTATCACAACATAGCCACATTAAACTTGGGTCACACATGAATGCATCATGTATTTGCTATAGCACAACTGTACCCACATGACCAATAGAGTTATGGATCACATAATTACAGTCACAAGCATATGTTCCTTGGTTGTGATCTTATGGTGATTCCACACAACAAAATCTGGACATGAAATTCTCAAAACCCTAAACCTCTAAAAATGAAATCTAATGAGATGTTGCTTTAAAATATGATTTTCAAACCTGGAACTACAAATCTGACTTCACAACTGAATTCTACAAAAAGTCAATGACTACCCTCAACCTGGCGATATCTTCTTGATTTTTTTCTAATTTTTCCCAAGAAAATTGTCCTTAGTTCTCCACAAACTATCTCAAGTAGAGAAAAACACTGTCGCAATAAATCAGGTGCGAACTCACTTTTCTTTAAGTCGACCACAATTTGATTTTTTTCTATTTTTCATGTTTGTCAAAAATTTGACAAAAATAATAGCCGACATTTCGACGAACCCCAGGTTCGTCAAAATTTTGATGAACGTCGGGGATAAAGTTTCAAAAAATTGAAAATTACACATCAAATTTTACAAGCACCCGATGATACATCAAATTATACATATTTCGTTGGACAGTTTCGTCGTATTTTGCAGTGAAATGAGTTAGTGAGGGGTTTGCTTGAACCGGGGTTTCTCTGAACCCTGGTTTGAGCGAACCACCCTCAATATGCATTTCCTTTTGTTATTTTGGGTGGGAAATGTGGGGCCAGTAATTAATGGGTTAGCTCAAACCCTAGTTCAGGCAAACCCCTTTTGGGTTCATTCGAACCCCTAAAACCAATTTTTTTCCATGGGGTCATTTTTTCTCAGTTTTCCTTCCTCTATCAAATTATAAACCACTATTGTGGCTTCACCCAATATTATAATCATAACATTTCTACTAATGAAGAAGCTTGAAATTTAGATCATTATTCTAGATTAGTTGTTTGGTGCTTTAACTACTTTTGAATTAAAAGAGTTTGGTCCAAATGATTCAAGAAAAGAGACTTTTTTTAAAGTTGGAAAAGTAGAGAAGAATGAGGAATTAGATTAGGATGAGTTTTATGAGTTAGAAGCAAACATTGTGAGGAGATTGAAAAATGGCACTAGAAAATATAGAGGTAAGTTACCTTTCAAATGTTTCAATTGTGGAAAGATAGTTCATTATGCTTCAAGATGTCCAATCAAAGCTTCAAGTGACAAATTTAAGGAGAATAGAGGTAAATCAATTAAGATAAGTTATTATGTTAAAGAAGATGCCAATATATCTGATGATGAATTTGATTACCTAGATGATGAAAATGATGAATGTTTGTTCATGGATCTAAATGTTGGAACTAATTTTTCTAACTTTGAGAGATGTTTGAATGAAGTTTCTTTGAAAGAAGGTCATTTAATGGAACTATAGTGTCTACTTTTCATGTAAGAGAGGATAAAAACTACTAGATTATTGATAGTGGATGCTCAAATCATATAATAGGTGATAGTATTAATTTTGTTAAACTTGAGAAGTTTGAAGGAGGTCTTGTTAAGTTTGGTGATGATGCATCTTCTAAGATAATTTGAAAAGGTTCAATCAACTATGATGGCAAGCATAATACATATGATGAACATTCTTTATGTTAAGGGTCTTTGGCATAATCTTCAAAGTGTAGCAAAAATGTGTAGAAAAGGATATAATCTTATAATTTAGGATGGTGGTTGTGAGATCAAGAAAGGCTCTGAAACTTTGGTTACTACTGGAAGGATAGATGTAAGTGTTTATCAACTTAATGTTACTAATTATATGTGCTTTATGACTCAAATCAATTAAATTTTTCTATGAAATAGAAGAATGTGTCACATCAATTTTGATAGCTCAAGCTATGAGAGATCTACCAAAGACTATAAATCCTATCAATGAAGTTTGCAAGGAATGTTGGGCTTGGAACAAAAAAAGGAAAAGGTTCAATGTCAAAGAATAATCTACCACATGACCTTTGGAGTTGGTGCATACAGGTACCTTTGTGGACCTACAAGAACAAGAAGTTTTCAAGGTGACATGCATTTCATGTTATTGAATTATGATTACTCTAGAATGACTTGGGCAACTTTTCTCAAAGAAAAATCAGAGGCTCTAAATAAGTTTAAGGAATTTAAAGCTATGGTTGAGAATGAAATGGATATGAAAATAAAAAATTTAAGATCTGACAGAGGTGGAGAGTTCACCTCCAATGATTTTAACAGTTTTTGTGAAGATCATGGAATAAAGAGACATTTGTTAGGTCCTAGGACTCCTTGGCAGAATGGAGTGGTGGAAAGGAAGAATAGTATTGTTCAAGAAGCAATGTGGAAAATGACGAAGGAAGTAAATAATTCAGATTTCTACTAGAGAGAAGAAATTCATATTGCAGTCTATATACTTAATAGAGCACAAGCAAGGAAAAATAGTTCAAAGACACCCTATGAGTTATGGTATGGAAGAACTCCTATTGTGAAATATTTCAGAGTGTTTGGAAGCAAGTTCTATATCAGAAGAGATGAAGAAAACTTAGGAAAGTTTGATGCAAGGTATAATGAAGGAATCTTCCTTGGATACTCTACAAAAAGCAAGGCTTATCAGTGTTACAACAAAAGGTTAAAAAGGATTGTTGAAATTACAAGTGTCAAAGTGGATGAAGACTTACAGAAAATTTTAGTTCTTATAGAAGGATATGATTCAGATGAGTCCTCTTGCAAATAAGAAAAGAAAGATGATTGTAAGGAAAAGAAAATTTAGGTTGAAGAGGAAGAAGCTCTAGAAAGGATCCCTAAGACCCCTAAGTTGAAGGGAAATTGATTCATCCCAGAATGAAAATCTAAAATTAGTAGGTTCCTTTAGTAAGCTATGTTTCTCTAGAGAACCTCACAACACACATACTACTATGCCATAAAGCAAAATCAGAGATAGTTTATTTCCCACAATTAATCCTTGGAGGAAAGTTCATGCAATTTTAGATCATGCAAGATCAACTAGTTTCAACAACATGAATTAAGTAGATTCAATAAACAAAATCATTAAACATGAAAGAACAAAAGAAATGAACACAAATATTTACGTGGGGAAAACCCTTTCAGGTAAATAACCCCACCCTCCAAAAGCATAGATCCATTGTATTACTCAACAAAAAAATATATAGCTACAATACAATTGTAGGATCTAAGCCTTTACAAGGATATTTACATCTTGTTCCATTTTGACAAAATTTGGCACCATAACCCCTGTGAAATCAATATCTCCTCTCTCAACTCCTCAAGCAAAAATCTCATATTTATAGAGCTTACAATGCACAAATTAGACATTTCTAAATCAACTGTCAAAACTCAACATGGAAATAGAAAATGCCTTCATGCAAAACTCCACCTGTAAAATCAACTTTCCAGCTTGACTCCTCATTAGAAAAAGAAACTACAAGTTGTAAGTGTAGTGCCTCTCATGTTCCTATTACTCCTATGATACTTTTTGTGTGTGATTGATGTTGTTCAGATACTATTTATGTTTGATGCATACTCGAGACTATGTTGTTGACTGTTCCATCATGTTGTTTGGTTGGTTGACAGTTCTGCTTATGGGACTTGGTTGTTATGACAGTGTTATGTTTGATATTTGGACATATGGGTTTAATGTTATTCTTATGCAGTTGTTTACTTATCGTTTAATGATGATGTTGTTTAGAATATGGTTATTGATTGAGGTTTGGGTGAGAGGGGTAGTGTTGCATCACTCATTCATGAGCGCCCTGCCACACTACAATTCTCTCTCACGATGTGTATGGAATTGTATATATATGTTGTTTCGACACTTGGTTTTATGCAGGACTACAGGTATCGGGCATCGACTCCACCCACACCGTCGGGTTAGAGCGTGCCTAACATACCCAATGGATATGACATGGTTAAGGGATTTGACAAGAAAATATCCTCATCCATGTCTGTCGTCCCGTCATTGTTTGATGATGTCATCTGTCAGTTCTCCTTCTGTTTGGTATCATCTTGTCTTATGTTGTTCATTTTATGTGGCAATTTTAATGTGTTAATTGTTTGATTTAGATGTGTATAGTTATTGTTAATTAGTTAAATTAATACAATGATGATTAGTATTAAGGTTGAAATTAAACATTAAACTTAATTATTAATGTGAGTTGTGAAGATTTAATTAAATGTTAGATTAGTTTGAAAATTTTAAATTGGATTTGTAAAATTAAAAGAATATTATTTTAATTGTTAGTATTTAATTTTATTAATTACAAATAGAATAATATTTTAATTTCGTCTATGTAAATTCCCAATTAGCTATTAAATAATATTGTTAGTTAATTAAATAATATTATTTAATTAATTAAATAATATTCTCTATTTAATTAAATAATATTCTCTATTTAATTATTCTTAAGGATTTATTCAAAAATAAATATTTAGTCAATTTTTGCATTTGGTGAATTTTAATATATATATATATATATATATATATATATAAAAGAATTTTGGGATAAAAGGGGTGATTTAATGTTTTTCCGATAAAATGTTAAATAGTGGTAGATTTAAGTTTAATTTAATGTAATGTAATAATGTATATATATATATATATATTTTAACGAGGGGAATCGGGTGCAGCACGGCCCTCCATATAACCCCCCACCACCGGTAAACTTTTTACCGTGACCGGCAGTGCTGGCGGGACACACCAACCGGTACCACGGGAGCGCCGGAGAGTCGAACCCATGATGGGCGCCCTGCTACAGGGAACACCTTAACCAACTGAGCTAGGACCGGTGCCCCAATGTAATAATGTATTTAGTTAGCAGGTAAAATATTAATTTAAGGATGAAATTTTTACCGTAGATGCAATTAAACCTTATTGGAGGGTAGGCTTCTATTTTGTTTCAAAAAGGATGATATTTACCTACAGGTGGAAATCGGGAGTAAGGAAAAGTGTCGGGTGTTGAATAAAAAAATTATGAATTTGACACATGTTTCCTTTGTTTACCGTGAAAGAATTCTGCCTTAATTATTTGGTGAATTTGGAAATGGACACGGGGAATTTTGGAGGATCAAAAACAAAACAAAAAAAGAAAAGAGGGAGTTTACCCTGGAAGGTAAAAATAAATTACAGAGAGGATTTTTTGAGTATTTTTGCATAAAAAGGAATTGGGGATCAGGGAGCAAGGAGCATTTCGACATTCCGACCCTGACTTCCATTACAATTCCAGGTATGGCCGACTGTTTGTTCTTTTATTCCAGCGCCCCATCTCTTCTCCTTGGCTGCTGAACTAGTTATAGTTTTTGTTGCTCTTCTTTTATCTTTGCAAATTTTGTTCATATCGGTCGTCTTCCCTTCTTGGTGTGATCTTTTGTTGGAATATTGTAAGCACTTAATTTTTACAAGATTTTATCCCCATGTTGCCCCTGCCTCCTTCGAATTTGTTGTTTTGGTTATATAATGTGGTTGTAGTCCAGACAATTTTACCTTAAGCCCCAATCCTCTATCCTGCCTGACTGTGCACCTTGAACACAAACAAAGCTTACAATGCGAGGATGAGTTCCAGTGTGTGTCATAAATTCAAAAATTTGAGCACTTCCTTGCAAAATTTGTAGAGGTGTAAATAGCCTTCCTGATTGCATCGACAACCTTTCATTGTTGCAGTGTTTAGACCTTGGAGGGTGTATAATTTTTTAAATAATGTTCCTGATACCATTTGCATCCTGTCACAACTGCAACACTTGAACATAGAAGACTATAGAGGTGTAAATAGCCTTCCTGATTCTGTTGGCAACCTGTCACATCTGCAGTACTTAAAAATAGAATGTTGTAGAGGTTTAAATAATCTCGTTGATTCCATTGTCAACCTGTCTTAGCCGTAGCACTGGAACATAATAGGAAGTTTAAAGGTTTAAATAACCTACTTGATTTGTGCCTTACGCCTGCTAAATGCATTTGCTAGAAAGTTTCTTAAGCCTATTGATAAGCCCATTTTGTGCGTATCCTGCAACCTGCGCAGTCCATGAGACCCCATTGCTTTGTGGCATTCTGTCAAAGAGTCTGCATGCCATGTTTGTGCATTCACATTTCTCATTAAGGCCTACCAGAGTATTAGCAACTCCAAAATTTGACACCATCACCATTGTGAAGTCAGGGATTCCTAAAGATGGGCATACAATTAATGATATTAGTTCTAAAATACCCTACATTGATATTAAATTGTGAATTCATCATTAATTTTATCCTTACGATCTTATCGCTTAGATATGGCTTAGATAAACTTTTCACGTTAAAGCTTACTCATTAACTTTAACATTGTCAAGATTATAATGACTATTAAACTATAAACTACCATAGTAACATTATCTGCAATAAATAAATTGCTAATGATACACATTTCATAACATTACTATCACAGTACTTACTACTCCCAATAAATCTGCTCAAGAAAGAAATATTTCAACATTATAAATTACACAAGGAAATTTGAAACTCAATCTTAGTATTTAAAAAGCATAACCTAAGGATATAAGCTTGTGAGGGGAGTAAAACGTGAGTGTCGGTTTTCACTTTTATTTTACTATTGTTATTAATAATAAACTTAACTTTTCACCCCACATCTTATTAACTCTTATATTTACTTATGCATTTATAATTGTGTATCATTCACGCTCATTCACCCACCTATATAAAATATAAATTTATGTCTATCCAAGTAATTTAACTTCACTATTAAAACAAGAGCTGCAAGGCAGCCAAGTTCCTGCCAAAATGTTATAAAATAGTTATGTTTTAATTAGTTGTGTTTAATAAGTTTTAGCAACAATGTTGATAAAACAAATAAACAAATAAAAGTTATAATTATAAATCATTGCCACAAAAATGAAATGTACTTATTTATGTGAAGACTAGATACAATTCTGATCTCTCTCTAAAGAAATTTCAATTGAATAGAGAAATAAATATAATTTTATGTAAAGACTAAATAGAATTATTACTCCATCTAAAGAGAGTTTAAATTGAATGGAGAAATGAATTTAAACTCAAATTCTTATTGGTTTTTCATTATTTGTAATTATTTAAATGGATTCTTGACTAAATACATTGGTTACTAAATAAGTCTATAAATGAATGACCCATATTTGTTATTGACATTTGCAATAACGTTCATAACAATGACAGTTAGAACCAGCTCACTATGTATAAAAGTGGGTCCAATTCTGTCATATCCCACACTTTCTTCATTCCAAACACAACATCACCCCCCACAGACCAAACATATAGTACACAGGTCCTCACATTTCACAAATCACATAGAGCATGTTTCCAGATTTATTCATTAACGATCAACAAGTGGAACAACCTTTTCCAATATCACTTAGTACTTAAAACACAATCAACACTTTTAATGCATTACTGAACTTAACCTTGAGTGAGGGCATTCTCATGTAAATAACCCATCCATGTGTATTGGATTTTGTGGTTGATATGATCTAAAAGCGTGTTTTGTGTGGTGCGTGTAGGACTTAGGTTATAATAATAAACTGTTGTTCGGATGTTTGTATGTTAGTAATTTTTATTGTGATGTTAGTGTTAATATGTTAAGTGGGTACTTGGAAGTTATCCAAATTGATTGTAGTTAGAGAGGCTGAATATACCCCTTTTTGTAAACTTCTAAAGTTATCCCATGCAGTAATATTATATGGTTTTAACTTTTATCTATCTTAGCGTAATTTTGTGTTCCTAGGAATTTCCTGCGAGTGGTATCAGAGCACTAAAATGTTAATTTCACAATAATGTTTTAATAATAGCTAATGGTTGCCCCGTGAAGAAAGCCATTCTTCTCTTAAGACTTCAGGGAAAGTTTCAGGTGGAAGTCATTAATGTCTTGTCACCCCACAATGTAGTGCCCAAAGTAGTCTTCGTAATTTTTGTAGCACATGGATTCTTGTTACCCCACAAAGTAGTGACCAAATGAATACAACGACCAGGCAGTAGACATTAATAGACCAAAACTCCAAACATTACCTGTGATTCTAACTGGACAAATAAATAAACCTTAAAAACAATACCCAAAACCCTTGTATGAAAGCACTTATTACATTATGAAGTTGGTCAAAGGAAGCTCTCTCAAAACAACAGACCAGAGTGGAACCAAATCCTTCTACACAACAATGTCATCATCCAAGAAGAGGATTTTATCCAACTTTGGATAAACTTGTGGTAAATAGAATCGAAGATGGTTAACATAGAGAGGTATTTTGGATTTGGGTACTTCAAATTGGAAAATCCTGCTGCAAGAGTAGTTGGATTTTCTACCTTAAAGTAGTATTCTTTCATTGTTGCATGTTCAAGCTGCCTAAGAACTGGACAATAAGAAGAATTAAGCCATTTGAATCATCAATATTTTCAACATGTAATACAGCTTTTCCTGGAGGGTTATTCAAAAACCACATCTTCATAGCCCCAAAATTCAATCTATCTGTAACTAGATGAAATGCATGTTTTTTAGGTTCCTGACAATAGGGAATATGTAGGATCAGTATCAATAATTGTAGGATTCCCAACATAGAGGATATCAATAGGCTAGCATTATTACCTTTGCATTCAGTATTGTTGAATTAACCACCACAGATACAGCTAGAACATTCCTAGAGAATAATGCATAATGATAGAGGTTAGGGTCTTCTAGCTTGTGTTGGTTTGGAAACTCTCACTCTTCAAGTGGAAGCAAGTAGTAGTCAATCGTCAATCGCATTGACAAACAGTTCACACCGTTTGGAATAGTTTTTGCCGCAAGTTGACTTAAGAATGTACTATGCTTTTTCAATGTTCTTGTTCCTCTGCAGATTGAAGCATGGCTCGCAGCTTTTTGGTTATAGTAGCACAATCATATAATTTTTCTCTGGCTCTAGAAAGGACCTGACCCATTACCTTGATTTTTTCAGGTGCACTGAAAAAGTGTGTTATTTATTAAAGACCAATAAATATCTAAATCTCAATTCCCCAAAAGGTAGATAATCCTGCATAATAAAATCAAACTCAATGGCAACTATGTTTTCTACTATTGTAGACCTGAAATCTATTTTTACCTTTGATGCAGTTCTGAATCTAAACGTGCTTCACCCAGTGCAAGTTGGCTTTCCTTACTTCGCTTCATCAACTCATCATAAATAGCAAGGCTATTCCTAGACTGTGTAATGCTTGCATATACCTGAGCCATAAGAATTTGATCTCTAATCGATTTAATTGTCGAATCTAAATTGTCATTCTCATACTCATGTCTCCAAATGTTGTATTTTCCCAGATATGTTGAATCCACTGCTTTAAATCTTATAATAGCTGAGTTTTCAAGGTTAATTATTTCTTCTTCATCCTGATGAATGAGCTCATTCACTCTTTTCTCTCTTCTTTGTTGTCACAGTTTCTGCACACAAAGAAATTCTAGTAATTAAAATAAAGGGACATGCATCCAAAACAGAATCCAATCTAGACAAGTTTGAACAGATTTATAAAAAAATAATTCCACAAGAAAAATGTAAGCGTAAATCCAAAGTGGCTGAGCGATTTAAATTTTCACTTTCGAAAGAGAACTACCAAGGTCAAAATCTTGTATGAACAATGTTTAATATTTTAATATGTAAGTTATATCTTGCATGGAAACTATATAACAGAAAAAAGGGCAAAATAATATTATTTACCCGCCGTTGAAGCTTTGCTAGACTGCCTCCAATTGAATAGTCTGCATTAACCATTATTCTTGGTTAAGCCTAACTTGATGTACAATAAAGAAGCAACTGAGAACAATATGGAACCCACCATAGAGTCAACCAATACAATAAGTAACTTCAAAATGTTATATCGAACTTATTACCAATAACATTAGCCAATGATTCATTGTTTAGTGTATTTTCCTGCTCTAGTGAGTTCTGTATAACACCCTATGGATTTTGTTCCACTTCCTTCTTAGAGTAGACACCACTTTGTCCAGATATGGTATCTTGCCCGTCATGATCAGTTCTTTGTCTCTGCTATTGGTAAATGGTTAGATACAAATATTGTCCCTGTTGGCATCAATCCTGACCCTTCACATTATGCTAACTATTCCCAAATGATCAAAAGTGCAGTTGTTCTAGGTAATAGTAAAAGAGATTGCATTACAATCTTCAACACTCAAATACCTGAAAAGATTCTATCTCCCCAATATTTATTAGATCAGTTGGCTTCTCCATCACCCATGAATAAGACAAATCTTTTTGGCTAACACGATTTAGGTTCAATGGTCCAGAGGCATCATCTGTATGTGCTTTAATGACCTCAATCACCTGTTCAACAAATATAATTTATCAATGTATGACCTTACATAGGATTACAACTACAAATAACAAGACAAAATTTGTATACTCACCTCATTGGGAAAGAGATCTTCTATCTCTTCTTTGACAGTCAGCTTCTTCCAGTCTCCGGTCTGTCTCCAAACATTTTAAATACAAACCATTAGGATTAACCCCACTAATAAGAAAAAATTGGCACACACTGACCCATTAGGTTTTCAGACAACAGAAGACCTGTTTCATTTGACTTAAACAGAAATAAAATACTTGTGGAATATTTTATGTCTGTTGAGCTATACTAATAACACCACATTAAGCAAAAATGAAAAGATAAATTATAAAGAAATGGTTGAATCATTTGCTTTCACATTGGCACAATTTATCATAAGTAAACCTGGTAATTTATTCTAACTAAAAAATGGTCTGTAGTGAGGCTTGTTTAGGGTTTCAGGAAGGGGAAATACAAATTTATTTTGATGATTAACATATAGAATTATAGAAAACATTAAAAATATGACAAGCAGTTACCACCAAAAGAAACACAGAGAGAATAACACGTAATGAGGCTCATTTAAGGTTTCAGAAAGGTGCAAATAATTTGTTCAGTGATTTACACTCAGTGATTTACACACAGAAATAGAACAATCTAATATAAAGTGTAAACTTCAAAAATAAAAGGACTTCCCTCTGATATGTTTCAGAAAGGGGAAATACATTTGTCATGATCATAACAGAAAGAATTATAGAAAACATTAAAAATATTACAAAGAGTTACCACTAAATGAAACGCAGAGATAACATAATGAGAAAAAAATAAAGCATATTTTGTCTATCCAAGTAATTTAACTTCACTATTAAAATAAATACGTTGCACCCACCCACCTTCTTTACACGTCATAAATTTAGTTGCTAGAGTTATGCTCCATAAACTTAGAAGATCTCTGTTTGATGTACTCCGTCATTATGTTTTAAACTGTTTAATCTGACGAACAATTATTATCTTATAATTGGAATAGTTATTTTCAAACTGTATTTAGAATTGATTTAATTACAAGTTACTTAAATTCCTTTATTATTAGATTTGTGATTAGCGTATAAATCGTCTAGGGTGGATTTGAATTAGAATTATTTAGTTTGAAATTAACAAATGCAAATGTTATATTTTGATTACATTTATTTATTGAAGTAAACCAATATGCTACATTTTAACCAAATTTATTGTTTTGAAGTAATAAATGTATAGGTTATATTTTGATTACATTGATTTATTTGAAGTAAACCAATATACTATATTTTAATTAAATTTATTATTTTGAAGTAATAAATGTATAGGTTCTATTTTGATTAAATTGATTTATTTGAAGTAAACCAATATACTACATTTTAATTAAATTTATTAGTTCGAAGTAATAAATGTATAGGTTATATTTTGATTAAATGGATTTATTTGATGTAAACCAATATACTACATTTTAATTGAATTTATTATTTTAAAGTAATAAATGTATAGGTTATATTTTGATTAAATTGATTTATTTGAAGTAAACCAATATACTACATTTTAATTAAATTTATTATTTTGAAGTAATAAATGTATAGGTTATATTTTGATTAAATTGATTTATTTGAAGTAAACCAATATACTACATTTTAATTAAATTTATTATTTTGAAGTAATAAATGTAAGGGTTATGTTTTGATTAAATTGATTTATTTGAAGTAACAAAGGTATAGGTTATATTTTAATCTTAATTATTTTGAGGTAATCAAATGTATAAGTCAGGGATTTTAAGAAAAATCTGATGGGTTACATATTTTAGGCTCTCATAGTGCTTATTCATATAAAAGATATTATGATGAAAATGCATTTAATTATGCTTTACACTAATCATTAGTAAGGTTGGATTATGTTCCCATTTGAGTGAATCAAATGGTTAATCCTTTCGTGTTTTTATTAAGTTAGTTTATTTATCAAATTGAAAAGGAATGTCCAAACAAGTGGAGTATGCAATATGCTTTCAAGTTTTGTTGCATGAAATGGTGTTAAAATTTGATTTCTTGCATTCTCCCGATTGATTGATTACTACATTGATTTATTTTTTGTTTGACGAGTTTTTAAGCCAAGCCTTGATGTGAGTTCTTTGGGAACCCTAGTATTTGTGTACCCTTCAGTTGGGATTATATGAAAGTTGGTGTTATAGGCTTCCTGAGGCATTGGGTAATGGGTTTATGTTGTATTTCTTTAATTTGATTTTGAATTGTTTGATTTAATTATTATTTTTTGAACTCTTGTGGATGTTACCTTATTTGGTAGTTTTCCTTTTGTTATGGTTGTATGGTGGGATGGTCCATGCCTTGCATTTGTACTCAGACTGGTAAAGTTTGGTGTTTTATGTTTGGTACACCCTGATTGTTGTAAAGTTTTGTATTAGGACCGTGCAATGATACTCTCCCATAGTATCCCCTACTTTTCCTTTGTATGCCTTTGAAAGCAGTCGCCTTGTATGTGATCACTAAGATTGATGTATGTTATGTTTTGTTTGACCTTGTGGTTTGGTCTTGTGATCGTTCTGCTTGTTTGTCTTGCTCACCGGTCTTTCCTGTCAACTCCTAGCATGGGTGGTGGGCCTCCGGGTCCACGTGGTCAGGTGGAACGTGCTATGTACCCCATTGGGTTCCCAGGTTGTGTTCATGATGCAGAAGTAGATGCAAAGTCTCCAGAGCCCCACTTGGTTGAAGACATGTCCTCATTCTGTACCTTATTCTTCATTGAAGTATCATTCTTGTACTCGATGTACTCTTCTCATTGATATAAGGGATAAATTATGTAATGTACTATTGTATTCATGATGTGTTGTATCTATGGAAATATGCTCCACAATTGTATAATGGATCTATGAATTTAATTGGAATGAAATGATGTATCGTTTTCCTCTCTTTTGATCATGGATGATTGTATGTTATCATTATGTAATCCTAGATTTCATTTGCTATCGTTGCGGTAAAAGTTTGGGTTTCGTAATGAACATTCCGTGTACCCCAAAGGACATAGATGGCCTTGTAAATGCATAATTTCTATTCATGTAATGAATGTACAAATTTATCTTATGCAATGTTTCACTTTAAAAAAAATTTAAAAAATTGTCTTTTGGAGTTCACATGGCGGGGCATTATAGTAAGTCACAAGACAATGTGAGAAAATCAGCAACATTCAATACTTAGAAAAATCAATGATATGGGAAAAATCAAAGGTTGAGACACCTTATTTTTCCTAACATTCTCCCACTTATCAAACGCCTTTGAAGAGTCCATGAAAGTAATGAGATTTAATTGCTAAGAGTCAACCAAAGAAAATACATCATCATAGCCATACATGCAATCACAAGAATCTCGAACAATGCTTTCATGATCCAACCAAGATTCTTGCAACAATATCCAAGATGTCCATCATCTCAAGCAATAGTTCCAACCATCCTCCAAAGGAAAGGAATGAGCCATGGTGTATATGCACTAGTCTAAAGAACACAAGCATCAAATCCAACTGACAGAAAAGGCTATAGAATACTGCAACCACTCCATTGTGCTCACAATCTATATAGAAGCATCAACAAAATTAACTTCAAATCTCACAACCTAAACACAATCGTGAAGTCATCCTCCAAAAAACAAGATAGAACATCAATTAGAACAACAACCAAGAAATCAACTACTCCCATCCAACTAACCAACGCACGTGACTGAAAATAGCACCCACAACAAGTACTAATCCATCCAATCACCCATACCTTGAAGGTATCCACATCAACAAACTCATGCCACCTACATATCCAACCCATCAACTGCAAATACAAGCTCCATGTGTCAACTAGTCGAAGAAGACCAAACACATCAAGAAATTCCCACTGCATGGGTAATTCCAAATCTAAAAAGATCAAAGGCATATTAAGTCTACCAATCACAACATATAGAAACTATATCCATCTAGTACCAAGACCAACCACAAATATTTGCAAATCTTGCAACAAACTGTTGCAAAGAAACATCTCTCTCAATAATCTTTGACAACTCTCCAATGTTCTCCATATCTGATAGAAGAAAGAGATACAAGAACCTCCACATAATCAACCAAGTGACAACACATGACCACAAACTAGTGATCACCATAGCTCCCAATAGAAATCTCACATCTAAAGTCATATGAATCTAAACATATAGGAAGAAGAACCAGATTAATGAGAAAAATCTGCAAATCATAAACATGTAGCATGCCATTCTACATACACATCTAAATGCCGACTGTGTCAAGTAAGATCTCCTTCACAACCCCAACATAAAATCCATAACAACATCCAACCCTATTCAACCTCAAGAGATAAAACATAACATATACATAATGTATCTGCATGGATATAAGATTCTCAAAGAAGATCAAGCTACTCTATTTCCCATCTTAGGAAATCAGCCCACTACCATCCCCTACGATCATCATAAATTAAAATGAAAACCAAAGAAGATGAACATGCTATCCATCTCTCATAATGAATCCTACAAAACCATCTAATAGTAGCTCAAGATCCATGTTGATGAAAGAAAGCATAAAGCACCTGAGAGAAACAATGGGCATTACCTCTCAAGTGATAAGCTACTAAGTAGACCAAGAGTTGGGAATGAGAATGCTCCTCCAAGATATGCAATTCATCATGACTCATCTAAGAGAAATATCCTCATAGGTCTCTATTGAAATCACATCCAACCAAGGTGTATGCTCCTCAAACTTTCTACAGAGATCTCATCAAGAGTAACCATCACAATAGCACTTATATCATCTCAGGATAAATACAACCTCACCTCATTCTCCATGTATCCATGAGCACCAAAAATTAATCATCTCATTCTAAACTCCAAATGTATCACTATACTATCATGAAGCTCTCAAGCATATGACCAATGCACCCAAAACACAGAGAATCAATAGACCACTATCAAAGCTCTAATCATCTAAATCAGGAACTTATCATGACATCATGATCTTACCATCCCCCTTAGGAGATCTCATGCCCCAAGTGAAAATACCATGGTCTCAAGAGCAATGCATCATGTCAAAAACTAATGTACAAACAAGAGTACACCATGACATAAAACAAAAAAAATCTAAACCAATTTCACCTATCAAGCACCACCAACACCTCAACCCAAAGACCACAATATTCCTCCATATTTCTAAGATGCTACACATCCTCAAATAGTGTTCACATGCAAATTTTAAGAAAACCTTCTACAACAACAAGATCTAAGAGTCCCTCTAAAACATTTGCATCACTAAAGAAGACCATTCACCACATGGTGATGAATACACAATCACTGCTAAAAATCCCACTGAACTATGGTATCAAGCTTTCTAAGCACATGACACACAATCTCCCAGATCTGAAAATTGTCCAGGTCCACACACATACAAGTGACTTTTTTATCACACCAAGTGAAAACAAGATCTCTAAATCAAGGAAATATGCCATGCTATAGGACTCCAACACTAACTATTCAAGTACTCTTGTATCATCCATCCTATCATCTCAAAGAAACCACACCAATGCATAAGTGACCACAGAAAAGGTTGGCTAACAAGTTTGCATCAACACATAATCAAACCTCGTGGATATAGATAGTCCACTTTTGAGTCATGTATGTAATCATGTGGGTAAAGACAACCCACAACATTGCACAACCCATAGATCCAATCAATGCAACATGCCAACCCACTATCACACTAGAAACTGCAAAAATGGGATCTCAAAGAGAATAACCATATAGACAACATGACTCAAGGACCAAATCAAGCTCAGATCCAATTTTCCAATCATGTCCATAAAGAGCACCATAATCAAGGAATCCAGCAAACATCACTACAGAAATGCTAAGTGACTAATCATGTACCAACACTCCCATGCAGAGAAAGAATCTCACCTCCTCACACCATGCACAAAGCACGCATGTAAAATTTCATCTATCTCATCCACTAACACCCCAAAAGCTAGGGTCTAGAAAATAGCTTAGCTGCAACTCCATAAAACCACAAGTTTTTCTTGACTGGGTAAAACTTGAAAAACCATTGTGTTTGAAAAATACCCATGCACATCCACACCCACTTCACATCTAGAAGACTCAAAAGTCTAAAAAAGCACCATAAAAATTAAACCATAATAATTTATTATCATAGATGACCATAACCATATATTTTTTAGGAAAATCTATAAAACCTTTAGATTCAAAGAACATGAATCTGAGTCATGCAAGTGCAAAGCATCCATGAAAGGAAAAAGAAGTCCAAGAACTCCAAGCCTATTTTAGGCCAAATCCATAACCACAAGAATGCACATGCATCTGAGGGAGACATGCTATTGCAGAAGATTCTAGATCATCCAATGATAAACTCCATAGCCTACTTATAATCAGGGTAGCAAAAACAATGCTTTCCAATACCGAGAAAAAACACCTAGCATAAGCACATTACTCCATAGCTGAAAAACAACCCAAGCTTATCCATATCACTAGGGAGCCTCTCACACAAATACCCAATATGAAATCTTTACCATAACACAACCATAAAGAAAAAAAACACACCTCATGCATCAAGATAATTTTGTTTTCAACTAGGAGCTTAAAATCACATCATTTCAATATGACCAACTCCATTTTCTTTGTCTTCACCATCCTTCAAGCTATGTGTTGTCTCTTGGAACTAAAATAAAAAAGCAAGAACTTCCACTCACCAAAGGATCAATCTTCAGTTGATTCCTTTAGATTTCCTCAAGCTTGCCATGCTAAGAAATATTCATAGAAGGAATATCCAGAACCAAAAAAACCAAGAATTCTTACATGCATCAACATGCAAGCACATGCAAGCCACATGCAATTCCATGCAAGTACATGCAACACACATGCAAGTACATGCATCTCACAAACCTGCACATGCAAGAAAAAAGAAAATCTTTGATACCAATTGAAGGGAAATTGATTCATCCTAGATTGAACATCTAAAATTAGTAGGTGCCTTTGGTAAGCTATGTTTCTTTAGAAAACCTCAAATTCACATACTACTATGTCATAAATAGGAATCAAACATAGTTTATTTCCCACAATTAATCCTTAGAGAAAAGTTCATGCAATTTTAGATCATACAAGATCAACTAGTTTCAACAACATGCATTAAGTAGATTCAATAAACAAAATCATTAAACATGAAAGAACAAAAGACATGAACACAAATATTTGTGTGGGGAAAACCCTTTCGGGTAAAAAAACCCACCCTCCAAAAGCATAGATCCATTGTATTATTCAACAAAAAAATACATAGTTACAATACAATTATAGGCTCTAAGCCTTTACATGGAGATTTACATCTTGTTCCATCTAGAGAAAATCCAGCAGCATAACCCCTATGAAATCAATATATCCTTTCTCAACTCCTGAAGCAAAATCTCATATTTGTAGAGCTAACAATGCACAAATTAGACATTTCTAAATCAACTGTCAAAACTCAACATGAAAATAGAAAATGCATTCATGGAAAATTCCACCTATAAAATCAAATTTCCAACCCGACTCCTTATCAGAAAAAGAAATTGCAAGTTGTAAGTCACAAGACAATGTGAGAAAATTAGTAACTTTCAATATTTAAAAAAATAAATGCCATGGGAAAAATCAAAGGTTGAGACATCTTCTTTTTCCTAACATAAGTAAGTGTAGAAGAATCATTTTGAAGATCAGATCATTGGTGACAAAAGAAAAGGTGTATTCACAAGAAGAAAGGTTGTTATTAAAGAAGAACAAGTAAATCTATGTTTACTTTCCATAGTTGAACCTAAAATAGTAATTGAGACATTCAAAGATGAATTTTGGATCAAGGCTATTGAAGAAGAATTGATGCAAATTGAGAAGAACCAGACTTGGGGTTACACCCCATTGTGTTATTACCTAATTACTATTACTTTGATGAGTTAAAATGCTTTAATACATGATTATGTTTCGTATATATTTTGATGGAAAATATGATGAATGAATGTTCCATTCAATATGATGCTTTAAATGTTTAGAAAATGAAAATATATGATCCATATGAATGAATGTTATCAGCTAACTACTATTGTGATTCACTAAGTTGGATGCAGGAAATGAATCAAGACTCTAGAAAAGAGGTGGACTATCAGTCAAGAGAAGTGCTTGGTTTTGTAACCCTTAATATGCCTATTTGATCCATCACACACTCACATCCTACTTCAATGGTCAAGTTGAGTCAAGTTGAGTCAAGTTAGTTCAGGAATTGGTAAGTAACCTTCAGTCATAGTTTGGGAATGATTTATAATGATTTTGGTTTTAGTGTTTGATTGTTCTTGATTTGAAATATGTTATTAAGTATTTGTGTTAAGTGTAAGTTCTTCTTTGTGTATTCATATTTATATACTAATCAATGAGTATATATATAAAATGTATATATGTACATGTTTACAATAACTCAATACCTGTGAATAAATACATGCATGTGTATATTTAGGTAGATGTATTTACGCATACTCAACTACAAATATACCATATGCATGAGAATATTGGACATATACAACATATATATACATTTTATATATATATAATGATTGATGAATATATAGATATATGTGTTTACTATGGATATTAAGATAACGATATATATGTATATAATATATATATTAATATATATGTGTATATAATGCACATATCAAAAGGAGTCAAAGCAACGCATAGTTTGTATTAGTAAGTGAATGCAAATAAAAGAAGAATGTAAAGCACATAAATCCAATGCTATAGTGAAGTAATGCATTTCATTAAAACTTGTTGATAACAAAATCACACATAGCATGATGATGTATAAAGTTTGTAGCACCATTAAAGGTAGAATAAAACAAATAGAAGTCTATGAAACCAACGTGAAAATAAATATGAGCATTGAGACTTTTTCAAGAAAGAGATGGTTGAAGCTTAAGAGGGTAGTCAAATTGCTTAGCAATTAGAAAACCTGTAGATAAGTATTTTTGAGTTTGACTCAGCAAAAGAGTCATTGTTTTCACAAATAAATGGTAACTCGTCCTTATTGGAGAAGCTGGAAATATATGGACTATCTATGTGTTTGCAAATTGAGATTTTTAAGAAGCCACATTTCATTCTTTTTGGCTGATTCAATGCATTTTGGAAGGTAATTAGTTTGTTGTTAAAGTGGAGGAAATGGGAACAGAAAAGTTGGTGGTTTTGAGAGCTTGTTTGTAGTATTGAGTTTCTCAATTTTAAGTATAAATAGAGATAGCTCCTCTACCTTTTGTTCACTTATTCATTCTAATTTCTTCTTATTCATAATTTTGGAGTTTTTGATGTAGTTTTTATGTGGGAGAGTGCAAACTAAAGAGCTTAGTAAGGAAAGAGAGTTTGTTTAAAATATTTGCATATTTTTTAGAGCTTTGTGAGAGGCTAGGATTGGAGATAGGTTGAATTTATAAGGAGAGACAAGCATGATTGTGGGATTTGATCTTAGGAGGCAATATCATCATTGGGAGCTATAAATTTTAGTCATTCTGATTTTACTTATTCTTTTTATGTTGAAATCATTTTTGAATACAAGTTCTTGAGAAAAGATGTATTGTTTGTAATGTTGAACATGCTTGTTGATATTTCGATTATTCTTATTTTAAAAATCTTGAATAATCCTTGGGGAATTTATTATGAAACCTTAATGGTTGATACTATATAAATATTAATTCTCTATGTTGGAATTTGTGTGGTTATATAAGATAATCTTAGTGTATTAGCTTAAATACCTAAATTGTCATAGACTACATTTATGCTTCATAAGTTGTGAAATATGGGGATTAATATTACCTTGAAGTACTATGTTGATTTTATCATTTGTAATCCTATATGTTCAAGTTTTGTTAATTTGGTTATTCCTAGGATTAGGATAATCCATAGAAGGAAGTAATCTATTGGTTAGCTAGCACCTTAGATGAACATCACCTTTTAGAATAAAAGTAAATTATGATTGGGAAGAGTATGAATGGTCAAATACGAAGTCAAGCTAAGGGGTGGGTGAATGTACAACTTCACTTCTGAGTGACTGATTATATTAGAAAATTTGGCCAAAGTAGTGTAAGTATCAACTATTTATATTGTTGGCTCACTATGAGCTAGGTTTGCATAACTAGGTTGGGAATGTCATACATGTAGGTTGTAGCCAGTGTATGATAGCACTAGATTATGTAGGACACGACACCATGCTCAAGAAGGCTAGTAATATGAGGTTACCAACCCAATCTCTTCATTGAATGGAAGGGCCATCTTACGAGTTAGGTAGATGTGTGAGGGACTGCAGTAAGACTGTGGTTGGTGAAAAAGAACTTGAGTGATACTCTCCCTCATATAGTTGGTGGAAAAAATTTGAGGATGTATTCTAGCAAGGACATCTAGATCATTTTTATCTATATTTCATTAATCTCATGGTAGCTAAGTATGCAATATGTATCTCTATCTTTATGTAAAACTATAAATGGAAAAATGGTATCATTACATAGGATTATGTAATATGAAATCATTACTTGGAATATGTAATGTTTCTTTATAAATGCAATGGGAGTTTGGAATGTGATTATTTAAAATGTGCATCTTATTATTGAATTTGAAAATAAAATTTGTAAATCTATATGTTGGTAAATATAAATTGTTCAAATGTGGGTTAAAACATAGTTAAATTCATTTGGGTAAAACATTGGGCTTGTTACACTTGGGAACTTGTCCCAAGATGAGAAAAAAGAATGTGATTGAAACTAAATGGGTGTTTCAAAACAAGCTAAATGAGAATGGAAAAGTTGTTAGGAACAAGGAAAGGATTGTGTGTAAAGGCTACTCACAAGTAGAAGGAATAGACTTTGAGGAGACATTTTCTCTAGTGGCAAAGATGGAGGCTATTAGGATGTTTTTGGATTTTGCAGCACATAAGGATTTCAAAACTTATCAAATGGATGTGAAGTCTGCATTTTTGAATGGTGAGTTGGAAGAAGAGGTATATATTGAACAACCAGAAATATTTTAGTTATCAGATAATCCTAACATGGTCTATATATTGGAGAAGGCATTATATCGACTCAAGAAAGCTCCTAGAGCTTGGTATACAAGATTGGATAGGTACTTGTTTTAGTAGGGATTCAACAAAGGTACCACAGATAGCACTCTTTATTTTAAAGTTGAGAAAGATCAAATATTGATTGTGGTTGTGTATTTTGATGGTATAATCTTTGGAGGAAGTGGAGCAATGTGCAAGATATTTGCAAAAGAAATGCAAAAAGAGTTTGAGATGTCTATGTTTGGGGAAATGAGTTTATTCCTCAAGCTTCAAATCAATAAAATAGAGAAAGGAATATTCATATCACAATCTAAGTATGTTAAGGAAATACTAAATATGTTTTGAATGGAAGACTCTAAACTGATATGTACTCCCATGGTTATTGGTTGCAAGATGAGAAAGAATAATTAATCTCCTAAGGTTGATTAGAGCAATTATAGATCAATTATTGGTGGAATATTATACCTAACTTCTACTAGACCATATATCATGCATGTGGTTTGTATTGTAGCTAGATTTTAAGAAGATCCTAGAGAGTCACATGTGGCAACAGTAAAGAGGATATCTAGATACTTAAAGGGCACTTTGGAACATGGCTTGTGGTATCCAAAGCATACTAATTTCTCTATAAGTGCTTATATATATGGAGATTGGGAAGGTTGTGTGGATAACAAAATTACAAGTGGTAGTACTTTCTTCCTTAGAAATAGTTTGGTATCTTGGATAAGTAAGAATCAGGATTCAGTGCCATTATCTACTACAGAGGCATATTACATTGCTACTGCATCATGTTGCACACAATTGTTTTGGATGAAGCAAACATTGAATGATATCAAAGTGTCATATGATAAACCAATTTCTATCTTATTTGATAATACAAGTGTTATCAATATTTCAAATAATTCGATAATGCATTCAAAGATAAATCATATCAATCTGGTATAAATTTCTAAGAGAGAAGGTTGTAGTGAATGAGGCGAAGTTGGAGTATGTGCCTACCAAGAATTAGGTTGTTGATATCTTCAAAAAGGATCTACCTAAGGATAATTTTGAGTATCTTCAGGAGAGGTTAGGGGTTATTTCCCCTCCTTTCAATTAGATTCATAAGGTTATGCATCAATCCAATAGATTTCAAGATCCATTCCTTATTCTCAACTGATGTTGGTGGCTACCTCTTAGGGGGAGTAGGTAGTGGTCCGTTGTTGGTCATTACACTGAGGGGGAGTAAGTCTTTTCATTATGTCAAAAGAGAGTAAGCATGGAGATTTTTTCATTTTTTAGTTGTGTCAAAGGATATTAACAAAAAAGGAAAAGTGTAGGTTGTAGTGGTTGTCGGTTGATGGAGTATGTTTTGTACTTCTAAGGGGGAGTGTGCAAAAAAATGAATTGGAAAGGAATGTGTAGAGCAGGTGTATGTGTGATTGATGTCAAAGGGGAAGAAAAGAAAAGAAAATATGTGTTGCCATTTTCCATTGATGTGAAAGGGGAAGAGAAAGTTAGCTAAAAATCCATATGAAAAAAGAGGGAGAGAATTTCTATAAAAAAGAAAATGTTGGAAAGAGTAGATGCTTGTGTAAGAGGGAGCAATGTGCACTAATGCACAATGTATGTGGAACTGATCAGATCTTTTATTTTTGTTATTGATGTTTTTTCATATCATGTGTTGTCATCAATGACAAAGGGAGATTGTTGAAATTTTGTGTTGTCATTGATGTCAACAGATCTTTGTTGTTGCATTGAGGTCAACCTATGGAGATGCTTTGAACAGTTGCATTATGTTGTCATTAGTAGTCTTACGAATGTTAACCTCTAGTGTTTCTTTGATAAGCATGTGTTTGTGGATGTTCAACCTCTTGTGTTGTTGATATGCTAATAAGGTGTTGCAGATGTTGAGATGGTTTTTGTGGTGCTTGGTTCCTAAGTGATTTAAAGAAAATTTTATTAAAAGAGATTTCAGTGTGGTAGAGTAGTGTTCAGTGTTTTGCTCCACATTTCTTCAAGGTTGAAGATCAATGTTTTTGGTTTAGATATGTTGATCAGATGTGTTCAGAGGTGTTGCATCTAGAGTTTCAAGTTTTGGATTATTTGGTAGAAGAAGTTGTGTTCACCAGTGTGTGAACTGTGTAGCAATAATGTCTAGCAGAAATGGTTTTTCTCTGCATTTCTTCACATTGTGGTTTTTAGTCTTGTAGATCTAGGAATGTTCTTATATTATTCATATATATCTTGAGTCTAAGTTGTTTGAGTTTTGGTGCTTCACAAGGTTGGATTAATGTGTTACTGTGAACAGGTGAAAATACGTGTTAGAAAATGAGCAAAAAACAAAAGAGTGCAAACAATAAATATAAACACCCTACACCTCAAGATTTGGCAAATCATTAACTTAACAAAACAAAATGAAACATTTTACCTTGTTGAGTTGTCCTTTGGTTGGCCCTTCGATATTTGATGTTGTATGCTCCTTTGATGGCAGATAATGAGGATGCAACAAGGTTGAAGTTGGATAACAATGGATGCAAATGCTATGGTGAATGCAATAAAATGAGAAATTTGACTAAGTATGGCTCAAATGGGAAATTTGCAAGATTTTGGCATGTGAAGTGGCTTGAGAAAGATGATGTGTAAGTGAGTTGGAAGGAGAGTACATGACATGGAGGTACTACATAGTACCTTGGGATTTTGAAAAGATCTCCTCATAAAGGAGGTCCTTGTCCCCATGTGGGTGAGAGGACATATGAGGAATTAAAAATTCCTCAAATATCCACATGGGAATGAGAGAAAGAATTTAAAATTATTTGAAATGCATTGGGGGATTAAATGTGAATTAAAAATTCACATGGGGAAAGGGGTGCCTTCTCCAAAGGAGAAAGCCTTTAATAAGGTTGACTTAGGACATATTCCATAAATGACATGAAGATTAGGTTGACCTAATTAAGTGATTAAGGTTGTGCAAGTAGTTGATTAGACAAATTAATGACATATTAGAGGCAAGTGGGAGATTAGGAAGAGTTCACATGTGGCTTGATCTGACAAGTGGGTATGTGCAGGATCATCATGGAAAAAATAGGCCCTTAAGTGGCAAAAAATTCAAAAAAATCAAAGCTAGGAAACATGACATAAAATTTTGAATAAGTTATCTATATTATTTCAAAAATATGTAAGAATAGAATCTGTAGCAAATTGAATGTAGTTTCTAAACTACTAGGTATATTTTAAAAAAATAAAAATCTATTTGGTGAAAATTTGAAATTTCAATGCAAGTCCTTAAATTTCAGGGAAAAAATAAGAAGTAGGTGTCTGACCACCCTAACCACAATAAAATGATAATTATTTTTTATAAGATTTTAGATATCAGTAGAGGACTCATGTCCTGATGTGATGCATATTCTTTTGTAATTATTTTCCAAGTAAATAATTAATTATGAATTTTTTATTACAACTTTTAAAAAATATAAAATCTTGTATGTCTAACCACCTTAACTTGGTCAAAACTTCATGAAATTCATTTTTTTTTTAATCCTATAGTATGTGAAACATAGAATGTGGCGCATATTTTGGATTCAAAAAATGTGATACCAGTTGAAAGCTATAGATGTTTTTCAATCAGCCTATCAATTAGGACTTTAGTTGTAATTCAAATAGAAAATGAATAATAATAATTTATTAAATTCAAAGTAAAGCATAATTTATATTGGTGGAAAGCTGAGAATCTCCTTTAAAAACCCTTTTTGTTTCATCAATTTTGGTTAAAAAAATAGTCATCAACACATACCCTACAAATACCCATCATATCACCATTTTTTGACCCATCATGATCCTACACATACCCAAGTCAAAGATCACATGGGGAAGGGAAAAAAGAATCTAATATTCTTTGGAAGGATAAAAGGAATTAAAAATCCCTTGAGAGGTTGATTAGGCTAGTTAATGAAGGATTAGAGGAGGGTTATGTGGCTAAGAGAGATTAGAGGCTAACTTGCAAAAGTTGGAGGATGCACGACACATCCTAATCAAGGATTAGGCATGTGCACATCCCTAATGATGAGATTAGAAGATGGGTTAGGATTAGATAAAAATGATGGAGGATGTGACATATGAGGAATTAAATAAATGTCACATGTATTTAATTCATTTGATGAAAGGGGGAAGGTATTTAATTATTTAACTAGATACCTTAGGGATTAGAAGAATTTTAGAGGTATTAATTAAATAATAGTGATATTAATTAATTAATGGGGATAAGGGGATGTTTAGATGAAAAGGGATAAATTTGGATAAATTAAGTGTCCAAATTTAGGTGTCTACATTTTTCCCCTCTTTGAGATGGTGTTACGAAGTAGCATCATTTTAAAGAATATTAAAACATAGAACCTAGAAGAAGATGGTTAGAATGGGAAAGATGGTCCAATCATTCAAAGGATTGACTAGGAAGGGAAAAAAAAATGATGAAAATTAGGGATGAAGGATGCCCCCTCAAAAGGACATGTGGGTTCAAGAGAACAAGGGTGTGCTCTCGAAATGGAGGAGATGATGCAAGGGGTATATGAGGAAGATGATGCAAAGTGATGGGTAAGAAAGGATGAAAAGGTGGCAGGAGATTGGGAGGGGAGAGTGATGAAGGATGAATGGATGGGGGGGATTTTGATAGATGAGAGAATGGAGATGAAATGCAATCCAAATGTAATTTTCCATCTTTAGGAGCATTGATTTTTGCTATAGCAGAAGACACGATACACCAAGGTATAAAGGACCAAGGTAGATTAGTGTCTAATGCATGAAACAAACACATCAAACAAGAAGGCTATCCCAACACCCCAAAGTCGCGATGACCTTGGTCGAGCCAGGTACTAGGATAACCACAAGCACACAAGGATTCTCCAGCATAACACAAGACCTTAGGGATCTTGGTGGGTACTACATGGGACAACCGAGAAGACAACAACAAAGAAAAGATCAAGATACGCCCCTATGTTGACTAGTCAAAGCACACCAGGATATGATGGATCAAGACGACCATGACAAGTGATGAGAGGGAGCTCAAATGATAAACGAAATCCAAAAGCATCAAAAGATCGCAATCATTTTCAAACATCCTTTTCCATAGGATCAAGGGGATGAATGGGATTGATGAGGTCTGTTAGGAAGGATGCATCCTATTGAGACCGATGATGGATACGAGACTAAAAGATTGATATGATGTGGGATATTCAAAATTGATTGGATCTAATGATGCTAGTGGATCTCATTTGTGAAGAACCAGAAAGAACAAGGAATAGCTTTACAACATGACACAAGAGACATGACACAAGATAGGAGACTGAAACATCCTAGCGACCTAGGGGCTCGAGGGATGATCAAAGATTAGCCTTGCCTACGTGAAAGCACAAAGCCCTTGTAGTCCAATAAAAGGCTGATGACTGACCATGATGGGGACTTCAATGGATGACAGGATGGAAAAAGAAGAAAGACCAATGATAGATGATAAAGGATCCCCGAGGGCGGATCAAATGATCGACCTTGCCTACGTGAAAGCGCAGGGGCAATGTAATTCAATGAAAGACCAACGATAGACAATGGATAAAGGATGATGAGATAACCCTAGATAAGGGGATAAAATGATTGGACCGACACAATGGGACATGATAGACCTATTGGATTGGATAGGATGATGGTGATTACACAAAGCTCAGGGATGGGATAGTTATCCAAATTAGAAAAGATGAATTGGGAGGATGATATGATGGAGAGATGAGGGATGAAACAAGAGAGGAGATGGAAAAGATGTGCAAAAGAAGCAGAAGTGATGATGATAAGATAGATGGCATTGGATTGCGTGGGGAGTAGCCTATAGCTAGATACCAATGACAAGGGATTATGAGTTGGGATGAGGATAGAGGATGGGGGAGGAAAAGGATTGTTTGGAGGGATTGGATAGAGGGATAAGGATTTGGATGAGGAAAAGGTTACCAGATGGATAGATGAAAAGGAATGCTATGATGGAAGGATAGGAAGATAAGGATGGGGAGATGGATATAAGGATTGTTTGGAGGGATAAAAGATAAGGATGGGGAGATGGATATAATGATAAGGAGATGAGGATAGGGAAATGGAAGGGATTGCTTTGATGGAATGAATGATGTCTCCAAGGAATATATCACAAAGGAAGATAGATGCCCCCACTCTAGATATGTAATGTGTGAGGAGGCATGAAGGATGCAATAGAGAAGGATAGGAAAATAAAGGAGGGAGATGGATAAGGATAGGATGCATGGATAAGGAAGGGAGATTGAAGGTAGCATGATAAGTGTGAATGAGGATTAGGATAGTGTACGGATGAGGGGAATGTATGCCAAGAGGTGTCCAAAGCATGTTTATATGTTTTCCCCTATCGTTATCAAGATCACAAGGAGGATGGAAGGATTGGGATAAATGAGATATGCCAAGCAGGATGTGTAAGATAGGTAGGATGGAGGGGATGAATGAAAAGGGCATATAGGAGGAAGACAAGTGCATAGCAGGAAGCATAGCGGATGGAGGGAATGCATATCAAGAAGCTTCCCCCAAGTACAGATGGGGATTTACACATGACGCCTATTTTCCAGGTTTTCATCATGGTACTTATCTAAGGCACTTGTTTGCCAAGTTTTCACCATTGGACGAATTATTTATCTTTACTCTTTTTTGTTTTGATTTTTCTGATTTTTTGGATTTTTTTTTACTTTTTTGGATTTTTTGACTTTTTGGATAGCATGCGGAAAGAGATGGATAAGGATAAGGAGGAAAATAACTAGATTTAGAAGACATGCGATAATGAAATGGTTGAAGGAGTCAAGCATCAAGTTCCATACAAGGTGTTAAGAGCCCATATTTGAAGTGACTACTGGACATTGGTACAACCTTATTAGGAGAAATGGATTATGCAAGAGGATGAATTAGAGGGATTTGAGAGGGGAGATACGTGGGATAATGGGTGGGATGTTGGAAAGTGTATGGGTGAATGATGGGGTGGATATGTGATGGGGAGATGTGTTCAGGACCAACATTGGCACATGTTGCATGATGGATGTGAAAATATAAGAGGATTAATGGATGGAGAATGTGGGGATAATGGAGGAGATGGAATAGTGAATTTCAGGACATAGGGACCAAAAACAGATTTAGGAGAGGGTGAATGAAAATTATTATCTTTTGGAAGAGCAATGTTGGATGTTGTTACAGATTTTTCATTTGAAGGCATTACATATTTTTTCTTTGGGATCCACATGGTTTTAATTTTTTCTTTAGTGGGCCTTTGTGGCCGATGGGTTTGATTTTGATTTTGGATTTTATTTAGCTTTTCTTTACCATGTCTTTTAGAGTGGACATGGGAAGCTTTAGATTCATGTGGATGTTTACATTGATGCATTTTTAATTTGTCATCCAAAGTGCTTTTAGTAGCAATGGGATGGGTGCGAGGAGAAGGATGATGTGGAGTGATGGAGGTAGGAGTATGGGGATTACATGTAGATGGAGGATGTTTAGGTATGTTCCCTTTTTTATCCTGATTATGGGATATGCGAGTGGGATGTTTATGATGGGTGACATGGATAGGTGATGGATGGATGAAAGGATGAATATGACGAGATGGAGGGGGTGATTTTGGGATATAAGGGCCCAAAATGGACTTAGTGGGTGGAGGGACATAAGGACCCAAAATGGATGGAGCAGATGAGGGAGGAATATGGATGGTTGTTTTGAGGTGATATGATAGAGGACAAGGGATGGCAGTTGTAGAAATGTGAAATTAGCATTGTGCACTCAATTAGTTCATATTCATTCAATCATCAAATAAATCAAATTCGCATTCATCCATTCATCAGGAAAATCAAATTCATTAAATTCAGTCTCCTAAGGTTATCCATTTAAATTAAATAAATCAACTTTTTTTAATTAAGTCTCATGTCACCCTTTTAATTAAATAAACCAAACTTTATTTAATTAAATCTCAAATTCATATTCCATCCCTTTTGATTTAAATAAACCAAAGTGTTTAAGTCAAATGGGTCAAAAGCATCTAACATCATCTTAACTAAGCTAATCCTGATTAATCTAATCTAATCACCCATCACATCCTCTAGCTTTTCCCACTTGCACCAATAAAGCATTTTAATTCATTTATTAAAATCATCATTTTCCCTAAACAAAGCATCTTTTGAGAATATTCCTCAAGTTTGAATTTGAAAGCAAGTTTGACTTGTCCCTTCCAACATGGCAATAACTTCCCTCTTACATGTCCCCCACTTGGCATTAAAGTCACTTTTTCTCCCTCCAACAAGAAAAATTTGAATTTGAAAAAGGCCAACCAATCTCATTTATGGGCACATTGACCAAAACTTGCACATTCCTCAACCACTCACAAGGTGAAAAGTGGCTCCATCTCATTGGCTAAAACATTATCCCACATTGCTCTCTTTTGAGCACTCTTTCAACTTGAGAGTCTATAAATGGAAGCTTCATTCTTCAACAAATCATCCACAACCTTCATGCAAAGTTACTCTCTTCAATTGAGAGCTAATTTTGTCCATCTTCAAGGCATCTATCATTTAGTTTAGCAAGGATTGGGAAAGGGTCACTTTGCACAAGCAACACCAGTCCACTATGGAATAGGTATATGCAATGCTTTTATGTCTTTTAATCCTTGTTATTTGTTGCATTTCTTGAGCATTGACATGTTGTTTCACAGGAGCATTTGACAAGTTTGCATATAACTAACCCATGTTTGAGATTTTAGAGTGTATACAGATTTTGAAGGGTGCTTCAACAGCATATGATCGGGTGGAACGATGGGAGGAGCCGACATTTCTTTTGGAAAAGGCTCATTGCGGATGTCTAGAGGTTGTACCAACATATTTAGATTGTGAATCTTGGGAAATAGGTCTAAGACCTTGCATGCAGATTTGTTCTTTGACTTGGATGGGCTCTAAAATACCTTGCTCATGAAGGCCTAGACCTTTTCCTTGATAGTTCATTTTCTTGAGCATGCAATCCATGATAGGATTTGTGTTATTCTGAAAACATGATGCGAGTCCATTATTAGGTGGAGGATGATGGGTGGTATATACATTGTGTTTTTCTTCTACAAGGAGGCCACCATGGAAGAATGTGAGAGTACCAAGGGGATATGCAAGCGGTGTGGGGATAGCAGTTTTGGCCAATGATGGGGGATCATGAGAGGGAGATAATGGGATAGCAGCATTTGGATGGGTGGTATTAGGAGAGGGATTAGGGGATATGATAGGATTTGGATTTTTGGTATAGAGCTCATGCGATGGAGATGGAGATGGAGTGGTGGAATCTTGAATGACAAGGGGATCATGGAATGGAATGGATGGGGGACTGTGATCTTGAGGTGGACTAGATGGGATAGTAGTATCTTGATCTGGTGAAGGGGATATGTTGGCATGCTTTGGATTAGGCTCTTGGCCTGACTCATCATGTGTGGGAGGCATGATAATGGAGTCTTGGTGGGACTCTTCAAGTGGGGAAGATGGAGGGATGGAGGATTCACAAAATTCATGGAAATGGATTTTAGTGACACTAGGAGTGGAAGAAGTGGATTGGATTTGGGTGTCGTTGATGGGTTTGATGGCTCTCAGAGTAGGAGGTGGGTGTTCAATGGATTCAGTAGATGTGCTGGTAGGAGATGGGGGCTCAATGGATTTAGAGGATGTGATGGTTTCGATGGTTTGAGTGGTGCTAGTGGTGGTATCATCAATGATCTAGGTGTTGAGTGGAGAAGGGTCTCATCACTAGTGACCGTGGATGATGGGTTGGGATGGCATGATTCCACAATTTCAAGGTGTGGAGTGGGGGATGTCTTCTTTGTTATAAATCCTTGGAGAACTTCTGGAGTGAGAAACTTGAATACTCTAGGTTGAGATGGCATGGTAGGAGTGGATGAGGGATTATGGATTGGTGGACTAGGATTAGATGGGGGAATGGAATTGGATGTAGGATTGAGAATAGATGGGGGATTAAGATTAGATGATAGGTTAAGATAGGGGTATTGGAATGGTGAATTATGACATGAGGATGTGGGTGGTGGATTGTAGTAAGGGTATTGGGATGGTGGATTAGGATGGGAAGATTGAGGTGGTGGATTGAGATAGGAAAATGTGGATGTCGGATTAGGATTAGGATAGGTTGGTGTGGATGTTAGATTAGGATAAGTTGATGTGGATGTTGGATTAGGATAGGAAGGTGTGAATGTAGGATTAGGGTGAGCAGATTGGTATGGAAGATTAGGGTAGTGGGTATATGCAGATGAAGGATTGAGATAGGAGGATGTGGACAGGGGATTAGGATAGGGGTATTGTGATGGAAGACTAGGATAAGAGGATGCGGGTGTTGGATAAGAGGATGATGTAGATGAAGGACATGATGGATATGATGGATATCCCTTGTCAAAGGTAGCATAAGGAGTATGATTAGGCATGGATGAAGACATAACGGGATAACTTGAAGGGGTGATTGGATTGTGGGAAGCAGGTGGAGAAAGCTTACTAGCAATGATAGTGTCAAGGGGATATATGTTTTATTCTTCTTGATCGAAAAGGTTTTCATTATCGTTGTTGACATAATTAGGGTTTCTTTTGACCACTATTGATGGAGGATAAGGATTCATGATGATAAAAGCATAAAGAGGATGGATAAAAGATTTTGGATGGGAATGGACTAAAGCTCAAATCAAGATTGGATTAAAGCTCAGATTAGGATGATTGGATGATGCGATGGGATTGATTCTGATGATCAGATTTGATTATCAAAGGATGATTACGACACTGAATCTGCTTCAAGATGGACGAAGATTGATTGGGTCGAAGGTGATTGGATAGGGATGCAATTGGATTGGATTGGATTGGATAAGATCGAATGATGGATCAAATAGGATGATGAAAGGGACTTTAAAACCCATTCAGAGATTACCCTAGGTGACTTAGGATGATGATTGATCGGTTTAAAGGATAAAGGGATGATTGCGGCACCGAATCCACTTTGAGATTGAAAATGGATTGATTGGGCTGACAATAAAAATTAACTTAGGGTGGATGACAATCCTAAGCGGATGTTGATGATGACGATCAGATCAAACACTTAGGTCAATTTGGATAATAACCTAAAATGAAGTTCAGAGGATTTGGATGGGGAAAACAATGATTTGACTAGAGAAATGGATGATAGAAATGGACAAACGACTGCTTGGAATGAGAGAAGGAGGTTCGGAATAGATGAAAGATTACTTGGAGTGAGTAAAAAAATGATCGAGAGGGATGAACGACTACTCAAAATGAGTAAACGATCGCTCAAAACAGATGAATGATTCTCAGAATGAGAAGATGAAGGTTTGGAATAGATGAAAGATTACTCGGAATGAGTAAACGATTGATTGAGATTGTTGAACGAGAGTTTGAAATGATTGAAGGAGGTTTGAAATGGATGAATTTTTACTCAGAACGAGTAAACGGATGATTAGAATCACTAAACGAAATTTTGGAATGATAGGAGGTTTGAAATGGATGAATAATTACTCAGAACGAGTAAACAGATGATTGGAATGGCTAAACGAGAGTTTGGGATGATAGACGAAGGTTTGAAATAGATGAATATTTACACAAAACGAGTAAACAAATGATCGAAAAAGAGGGAACGAATGTTCAGAATGGATGGATGAAAGAAATTGATTAGGATGAAATTGAAGAAGATGGAGGGAGGGATCTTAAGATTTGTTTCGATATCCAAAGATATTGACTGCAGATGGACTAAAGCTCATATTAGGATTTTGGTTAAGCTCATATTGGGATTATATTAAAGCTCATATTAGGATTGGATTGAAGCCTAGATTATAATGATTGGATGATGTGATGGGATTGATTCTACACCAAGTTCTGGGGTTTAAAGGAAGTAAGTGTTGACAATCAGATTTTTCCAGATTTGGCAATTTTCAAAAATTGTCAAATTTTGCCATTTTGGGAAACTTCATGGACATAGTTTTGAGAGTCCAATTTTTCCCAAAAATACCCAAAACTAAGATAGGATGAATTTCCAACTAACATCCCAAATTTGAGACATGCATTCCGAGTTATCAATGAAAATGATTTTTCAAAAACTGAAAACAAAACACTAAATTGCAATTTTGAGAGTCAAGATGAAAGTTTGAGGCCTTAAAAATGTGGCGAAATAGGGTCCAATTGACTCAAGGTCTATTGGGAATCCACATGCCACCTCATAATGCAACCACCTGTAAAATTTTAGCTCAAACGAACACTCGAGTCAAAAGCTATGGCCTCCATAAGTTTTGGCATAAAAATCAAAACTCTCGAAATGAAGTCTAGGTGATTGGGATGGGTGATCTGATGATGGATATGAACTATAATGATGTTCTAAGTAGCACTTATTTTATTTTGGTGATGAAACGATGGCTTTCAGAAAAGTGTTGATGACGGGAAAACGGGTGCTCGAAATGACTGAATGAAGGGTGAAAAATGTTGTTTGAAGGGCAGGTCCACCCCTGGAGGAGGTCAGGTCCACCTATCCAAGGGGGAAAGTCTGCCTGTAGGGCAGGTCTACCTATCCAAGGGGGTAGGTCCACTTGTAGGGCAGGTCTGCCTATCCAAGGGGGCAGGTCCACCTGTAGGGCAGGTTCGCTTGTCAGACAAAAGTTGGTCAAAATTGGCTAAAACAGGCTTAAAAGGGTTGGTTCAAAGGTCAAGTCTGCCCCTAGATGGGTCAGGTCCGCCTCTAGATAGGTTTAAACTTGAGTTTTGAAAAGATGACTAAGGAAAAGGACCCAAAACACAACAATCATCAATCAAAAGGATACGAATGAACAAAAAATTACTGGTTTTGCACAAATAAGACAATTCAGATAGCACAATCCTAAGACTAGTAGAAGGGGTATGGCTGATAAATTCTTCTATTCTAGGATACACATGGTTGTTAAGGAGTCCTCGATATACACCCGGTACGTGAGGCCCAAACCATGAACACCAACCCGTTACAAGCGTGAGTCGGGAACCTTAGCGAGATACTAGAGGCTCAGACCAACTCTTCACGTCATCCCAACGCTTCACCAATTACAATGTGGTTGGATTGGGGTACAACTTTGGCTCTCCCCCCTTTATATACCCCACTGGTACGCGTGATTGGGATCATCCCTTGGGGTGATGAAATCCCCAAGTAGGTCCCCTAATAAAAGAAAAAAGGGAGACACAAATACTTGGTAAGCTATGATTTCTCATCACCTAGGATCGTCAAATGGTGCAAGGGGATTGGATACATCAAATAGCTTACCAACAAGAATGACAAACAAGATTAATTGACACCTCTAGTTAAACTATGTGCCTAAGTTATGCAAAACAACAAGTAGCAATTGATAAATGACTAACCCTGCAAGGAAAATTGTTAGTGAATCTTGTTCTTGTTCCTCATGAAATGTCAATCAAATGCTTGCACAGACTCAAACAAGACATGTTAGGGGATTAGAAACACTTAAAACAACCAAAAAAAGTGCTAAAAACTGAAATTTCACCTTCTAAAAAAAGCTGTCCAGGTCAGGTCCGCCTGCCTGGAGGGCAGGTCTGCCTGTCTAGAGGTCAGGTCCATCTGTCTAGAGGTCAGGTTCACCTGTTTGTCTGGTCAAGTCAGCCTATCTGGAGGTTAGGTCTGCCCCTCTTTGAAAAATCTACAAAAAATTAGTTTCTGGAGTCTGTGGAGGGAAGGTTTGCCCCTAGGCAAGGTTGAGTCCGCCCTTGGAGGTCAGGTCCGCCTGCCTGTTAGGTCAGGTCCACTCCTTAAGGTCAGGTCCACCCCTCTGCAACCTGCACCTGTAAAAAGTGAAAAAAATAGCAAATGTGAAAGATACAAACACGTTTGTGGGTCCCACCGGGCTTGCTAGAAATGTGAACAGGTGAAAATACGTGTTGGAAAATGAGCAGAAAACACAAGAGTGCAAACAAAAAATATAAAAACTCTACACCTCAATATTGGGCAAATGATTAACTTAACAAAAAAAAATGGAACATTTTACCTTGTTGAGTTGTCCTCTAGTTGGCGCTTCGATCTTTGATGTTGTATGCTCCTTTGATGGCAGATAATGAGGATGCAAGATGGTTGAAGTTGGATAACAATGGATGCAAATGCTATGGTGAATGCAAGAAAATGAGAAATTTGACTAAGTATGGCTCAAACGGAAAATTTGCAAGAGTTTGGCTAGCACAATGATCTCCCCCAAAATGAGAGAAAAGAGGGGTATTTATAGAGAATTTTGAATTCTCTAGAGAAAGATGATGGGCTAGCCAAACTCACAATCCCTCACATCTTGACATGTGTCATGTGAAGTGGCTTGAGAAAGATGATGTGTAAGTGAGTTGGAAGGAGAGTACATGACATGGAGGTACTACATAGTACCTTGGGATTTTGACAAGATCTCATAAAGGAGGTCCTTGTCCCCATGTGGGTGAGAGGGCATGTGAGGAATTAAAAATTCCTCAAATATCCACATGGGAATAAGAGAAAGAATTTAAAATTCTTTGAAATGCATTGGGGGATTCAATGTGAATTAAAAATTCACATGGGGAAAGGGGTACCTTCTCCAAAGGAGAAATTCTTTAATAAGGTTGACTTAGGACACATTCCATAAATGACATGGAGATTAGATTGACCTAATTAAGTGATTAAGGTTGTGCAAGTACCTGATTAGACAAATTAATGACATATTAGAGGCAAATGGGAGATTAAGAATAGTTCACATGTGGCTTGATGTGACAAGTCAAAGATCACATGGGGAAGAGAAAAATGAATTTAATATTCCTTAGAAGGATAAAAGGAATTAAAAATTCCTTGAGAGGTTGATTAGGCTAGTTAATGAAGGATTAGAGGAGGGTTAGGTGGCTAAGAGATATTAGAGGCTAGCTTGCAAAAGGTGGAGGATGTGACACATCCTAATTAAGGATTAGGCATGTGCACATCCCTAATGATGAGATTAGAAGATGGATTAGGATTAGATAAAAATGATGGAGGATGTGACATATGAGGAATTAAATAAATTTCATATTTATTTAATTCATTTGATGAAATAGGGAAGGTATTTAATTGTTTAACTAGATACCTTAGGGATTAGAAGAATTTTAGAGGTATTAATTAAATAATAGTGATATTACTTAATTAATGTGGATAAGGGGATGTTTAGATGAAAAGGGATAAATTTGGATAAATTAAGTGTCCAAATTTAGGTGTCTACAGTTACAATGTGTGGAAGATTAATTGGGTGTACAAAATGAGTATATCTTCTAGGTGTATGATGTTCCAAAGGATTTGTTGGATTTCATGGTGTTGATGGAATATTCCAGATTATGTTTAGTTTTTGTGTGTGGTTCATGAGTCATCTTTGAATCAAAGCAAGTGTGTACTTAATTGTTTAATGGTGTTAACACAGGTTCGATCAACCTTGGGTGTGTACACTAATTTTGGATATGCTTTGGTGTTTGTGGAAGCAAGGCATGGTGTGTGTGTATGGATTTAGGTCCAAGTTAAGGTGTGATATGGTCTTCCTTCATTCCTCTCCACCATGGGAATATTTTGGTTCTGACCTAATTTGAATTTGCACATTTGAGGTGCATAGATGACCTTATAGATTGTTTTCAAGGTTGTGGATGATATATGTGTGTGATGAATTGATGAAGGAGTATATTCTATAGTGTGTTGTGTGAAGTGTTGATATGTGAAATGTGAAAGTGTGAAATATAACGTGAGATTTAATGCCTAGGACTACTGGAAGTAGTGAGCAGAAGGTGTCTACATTCTTCAAAGAGAGTGTGAATGTTTTGGTGAAGCAATGGTGGATCTTTTTTTTTGCTCTTAGATATATATTTCTCATTATAAGAATCTTCTTTCTTTATTATTTCTAATTTGGTAGTGATCCATTAGCAATGAGCCCTTCTTTCTTTTGGGAAGTGAGCCCTCCAACATTGAGCCTATTGTTTCGGTGTTGCAATTACTTTATATTATGAGCTAATCCTCATCATGGTTTTTTCTTTCTTGGGTTTTCTATGTAAATCTAATGTTCTCATGTGTTTGGATGTGTTTGAATTAATATTTCTCATGTTTATATTTTTTTAATGGATGATAAGGGTTTAATGGTTGTTAAGGGTTTAAGAGCTAATGCAGATCTGAATGTTTATGAGGGTTTTTGTGTTTTATGTTGGTGTGAATAAGTCTCATACCTAGTTTATTCCTTTACTAGGGACTTAGGGGACTTAATTCACATGTTAAGTTTACTTAGGATATTAGTTGTATCTTCTAGAAGTCTTAGTTGTCTTATCTAGACTTTACACTTTCCTAGGTAGTTATGAGTTAGTTGTCTTATGTGATAGGATTAAGACACTTTTCATGATCTCGTCTTATCCTATCTCTCATCCTTTCCTTTATAAGCAAGGAATATCTAGCATATTTTGCATTGTAGAGTATTGCATTGATCATATTGTATCATATTACAATCCTTGTTTGGTGCAATAACATCTTCCATTGTTGCTTCTCTCTATTTATTGTGGGGGTTATTTGGTGTTGCAGATTGAAGATCTTGGGTTGATCACTTCAACATGGTATCAGAGCTTTGAATCTGGCAAGCCCCTTCCATTTTTTCATTAAAGAGTTTCCATCAATTTCTATTGTGATTTGAGTTTCTTGTATCCTATATTGCATCTATGCATTTTGGTGAGATTTGGTGATTACAATGCTTTTGGCTATAGTGGTAGTATTTTAGGTTGTCCCATTGCGACCAAGAGGCCCGAAAAAGTCAGATTTGGCTTTTGTTTCACTTAATTTCGTCACCATTTGCAACTTTGGAAAATAAGGGTTTGGAGCTCAAATCTAGTGAACAGTTTTTTATAGGAGCATTTTTGGCAAAAAAAAAAAAGCCTGCCATTGCGTCTGAGTGCTCGTTTCTGAGTTTTTTGACATATAACATGGCCATATTTGGTGAAATTTGTTTTTGGGGCAAAAAAATTTAGCTGAGGAGTTGTACGCCCCCTAGCCTGCAAGGTACATTGTCAGAATAAAAAAAATAAAAATAAAAATTGATTTTTAGAAAATAAAAAAAATAAAAAATAAAGTGCTTATAAAGCGTTGGCCTTAATAAAGGTTGTAGACATATAAAGTCTACGGACTTTATTTAAATCCAATGGTTTACACTGCTAACTGCCGACAAAGGGGAACCGCCAGGAGGGAGATACAGTTAATAAACCACCAGGCAGGCGGTGGAGTGAACAACCCTCCACGCAGACCGCCAGGGAAGCCACCAACCCGAGACCGCCAAATAGCTACTAGCCACAAACCGCCAAGGTCTAAGTTGTTGCATGTGACCAACTGAAGATAACTGCTAGCGATCAGAGTAATTGACTGGTGTTTTGTAGTGGTGGAGCTTGCGGTCACGTGAAGGACCTGTGGCTAGCCCCCAAGGGCTAAAGTTTTGCATCCAGTTAGTCTTCAAATTTTTCTCCTGTTTAGTATTGAAGGTGCCTTTTTCAGGCCTTTTTTTCAATTTTGCATAACTTTTTGCCATGACATCAGATTTTTGAAAATGAGATATCGTCAAAAACCTGGTTCGATGAACTTTGCAATGGTGTATATGATTTTTTCATATTTTGACATTTTATGTAAGTTTTTTCAGCTTGAAGGTACAAGTTCATTTATTGCTTGTCATTGGCATAACTTTTGTAAACGAAATCAAAATTTTGCAAACATTTTTTTAAATTGCTTAGAAAATTGTAAGGAATCTGTTTGTAACCTCTGTTTGTAGTTTTGGCAAGCTTTTTCTTCTAAAAATTGTAAAAATCACCGTGTGTTATAAACGGTTGATTTGAGCTTGTCACTTATACAAATTGCAAAATTTCTTCATTGTAATTTACTGGGGGGTTGCAAAATCAATTTTATTACATTATGGGGGGTGAAAGGAACAATTTAAGTGCCACATTGTCTTCTTTCTTTTGGTTTTCATAGTGAATCTAAGGCAAATTGAACTACTCACTCCACACAATTATCATACCTGGAAGCTAAAAATGACTCAATTGTTACAATCTAAGGGTCTATGGCCAATGTTAGATGCAGAAAAACCTGAATTCACAAGGGATTATGAATTTTTTTTCAATAGATGTAAAATGGATGAAGCAAAAGGGCTCATTGGCTTACATCTATCTGATAACTTGTTGTTTCATATTTCAGAGTGTAAAACACCTAAGAATGTTTGAGATAAACTTGAAGAATTGTATGGTAAAACAAATCATTTAAGAGCCTTGCAACTTCAAGAAGATCTACAATCACTCTCTCCAGATGCATTTCCTTCAATTCAAGATTTCCTTGCACAATTCAAGATGATTTTTTCATAGTTGAAAGGATGTGGGCATGATATATCTAGTGATGAATGTATCTTCTTGATTCTGTCTAAGTTAAAGGGCCCGTATCAAGTGTTTTCTTCTACTTTCTATTCAACTATAGATGCAATGGGGAAAGATTACAAAATGCCCTCTTTTGAGTTGTTTTGTGAGTGACTTACTAGGGAAGAGGCCAAGTTTATTCAATTGGATGCACTACCTAGTACTAAGAATCATGCTCTAATGGCTCAATCATCGAAGGGTAAAGGAAAGAACAAGAAGAACCCCAAAGTAGAATCATCTTTAGGTAGTAAGAATCCCTCCAAACTAAAGCTGAAGAACAATCAAAAGTCCACTTCATCTCCTTCTTCTACCTCTGGAGATTCTTTTTCCAAGTCCAAGAAAAAGAAAGGAGATCCTTGTTCATTTTGTGGAAAAACTAGGCATGATGCAACTCGTTGTTTTAAGAGATTAGAGACCTTGGAGGAAGCTATGAAGAAGCACAAAATTTTAGTGGCTAAGCCTTCTTCCATGGGTAAAGGGCAAGCTCTTTCAGTACAGGCCATTCATTCATCTTCAGACAGTTGGATTCTTGATTCAGGTGCTTCACATCACATGACCAACTCACGTGATCTTCTTGATTCCATTTTTCACACTTCTACTTCTCATATTGTAGTTGGGAACTCTTCACATATTCTAGTTTTGGGGACAAGCTCCATTCAGATGCTAGATAGGTGCATTGAGGATGTTCTTCTTGTTCCTGATATTTCAGCGAATCTACTTTCCATATATCAGATTTCTCATTCTAGAGATGGGAAGACAGCTGAGTTTACTCCACAGAATGTGACTATTAGACAGTTGTAGGATCCTGAGAAGGTTGTTACTATAGGGATAGTTGATCATGAGAACCATTTGTATCAATTTGATGGCTTTGAGTCTTCATCAGGTTCATGTTTTGTTGCTCATGCTAATTCAATGAGCAAGCTTTGGCATGAGAGATTTGGGAACTTGAACTACAAATATCTTTAGAAGATGCAAGCACATAACTTAGTGGTTAGTCTTCCAAAGATCTCTTGCATGAATGGTGTTTGTCAAGGTTGTGTTCTTGGCAAGAAACATCAAGATCTTTTTCCTAAGGTTCAAGCTACACGTGCAACCACACCCCTTGAGTTGGTCCATAGTGATCTTATGTCATTCCCAACTCCTTCTTTTTCAGGGGCTAAGAATGTGCTCACATTCATTGATGATTTTTCCTACCAGACATGGGTCTATTTTATGAAGCTCAAGAGTGAAGTTCTCACCAACTTCAAGACCTTCAAAAAATTTGTGGAGAAGCAGTCAGGTTTTTCTCTTCGATAGATACTCACATATAATGGGGGGAGTATGTCAATCAGAAATTTCAATATTTTTCCAGTGAGCATGGTATTCTTCATCAGCACACAATTCCTTACACTCCTCAATAGAATGGTGTGGTGGAGAGAAAGAACATGACTCTTAGGGAAATGAAAAATTGTATGATTCAATCTAGGTCCATGGCTTCAACTTTTTGGGCCGAAGCTGTCAATTGTGCCAACTATATTTAGAACCATATGCCTCACAAGGAAATGCAAAATATGACCCCTGATGAGGCTTGGTCTCATCGCAGGCCTAATGTATCCTTCTTTAGAGTATTCAGTACTGAGGCTTGGGCATTCATTATGAATGGTCGGTGTAAATCCATGGAGACGAAGAGTCAGCGGTACATTTTTGTTGGCTATTGTGAGGATGTGAAGGCATACAAATTGTTTGATCTTGACACACGAGAGGTTCATTTCCAGCATGATGTTCAATTTGTTAAGACCTTCACCCACTCAATTCTCCTTCGACTTCGTCTTCATCACAACCAACTAATTCTTCTTTAGTTGATGATGCTTTGCTACTTGAGGAAGATTTTGATGATGGTCTTGATGCACCTCCTCCCCAGTCATCCACTAGGCCACGATGGGCTCGAGTTACTCTTGAGGAGGTTGGTCCTCTTGTTGGTGATCCCATAGACACTCGCCGTACTCGTTCTCAAACTTTAGGAATCTGTCTTTTGAGTCATGTTGTTTTAGATGATCCTCAGAATTTTTCAAATGCTTCAGGTATTCCGGAGTGGGATAGTGCTATGGCTGATGAGTATTCTTCTTTGATGAAGAATCATACTTGGGATCTTGTTCCTCTTCCTTAGGGAAGAAAGTTAGTTCGGTGCAAGTGGGTGTATCATACCAAGTATGCAGCAGATGGTTCCATTGACAAGTACAAGGCTCATCTTGTTGCAAAGGGGTTCTCTCAGGTTGAAGGAATTGACTATTATGAGACCTTTTCTCATGTTGCAAAGATGGATTCTATTTTCCTTGTCCTTGCTATAGCTGCATCTCAGGGATGGTCAGTGTTTCAGATGGATGTGAAGAGTTCTTTCTTGCATGGGGATCTTCATGAGGAGATCTATATGGAGCAGCCACCAGGTTTTTTGCAGGACCCTCCACTTGTTTGCAAGCTTCGACATTCATTGTATGGTCTCAAACAGGCCCCTCGGGCTCGATATGAGAAGATGGATAGTTTATTGCTTGCTTCCGGCTACACTTGCTGCCATTCTAATCCCACAGTTTATAATTAGAGACATGGAAAAGATCTACTCATACTTGTGCTCTATGTGGATGATTTGATTCTCACAGGGAGTTCTAATTCCATGATTCAGAGTACACTGTGAGAATTGATGGAGCAATTTGATATGACTGACCTTGGTCTTTTGCATTACTTCCTTGGTCTTCAGGTTCATTAGAATTCTGAGGGGATCTTCATTTTCTAGCAAAAGTATGCTCTTGATTTGCTTTAGATATTTGGCATGGTTGATTGCAATCCTGCCACTACTCCATTCTAGTTACGTGTTGTATTGTCTACCAATTGCACTACTCCTACAGTTGACCCTACCTTTTTATTGACAGTTGGTTGGTAGGCTTTTGTACTTGAAACATAGTCATCCTGATATTTCCTTTGCAGTTGGACTTGTCTCTCACTTCTCACCATAGCCTCATGAGAGTCATTGGAAGGCCGTCAAGCATATCTTGAGATACATTCAAGGCACTACTCATTTTGGCATTCATTAAACTTTAGGTGCATCTCAGATAGTGGGCTTCACTGACTCAGATTGGGTTGGTGATGTCAATGATTGGAATTCTACTTCTAGCTTTGTCTTTTACCTTGGTTCTGGTCTGATTGCATGGTCATGCAAGAAGCAGACTGCTATTGTATTATCATCAATAGAGGTTGAGTATCGAGGTGCAGTTTTGGAGATTCAAGAGGTTTTGTGGCTTTGACAGTTGATGAATGAGTTTGGATTCCCTTCCACTCAGCCCACTACTCTTTGGTACGACAATTAGAGTGCCATTCATATCTCTCGCAACCTAGTGGAGCATTAGCGTACTAATCATATTGAGATCCACATGCACTTCATCAGGCAACTCATCCAGGATGGTGTTCTTAGCTTGGAGTATTTGCCTACACATCAACAGGTTGCAGACATCTTCACTAAACCTTTGGCATCACCTCATTATCTTCAGTTGCAATCGATGCTTGGGGTGAAGGAAGTTTTGCTTGGGGGGTATAGACGAGTCCTCCTTCCTTCATTAGTTTTTAGCTTTCTTTGTAGCTTTTTCTCTCTTTTGGAGAGGAGTTTTCCCCCACAGGTTTTTTCTCCTTTTCTCTACTTATGAGAGTTTTTTGTTTTGTACATGGGTACCTCATCAGGCCTAGTTGTCGGGACCCATCTTTTTCATTATGCATTGGTTTGTTCCTCCCTAAGTTGCACTTAAGGGGGGTGTTGGTGTGAATAAGTCTTGCACCTAGTTTATTCCTTTACTAGGGACTTAGGGGACTTAATTCACATGTTAAGTTTACTTAGGATATTAGTTGTATCTTCTAGAAGTCTTAGTTGTCTTATCTAGACTTTACACTTTCCTTGGTAGTTATGAGTTAGTTGTCTCATGTGATAGGATTAAGACACTTGTCATGATCTTGTCTTGTCCTATCTCTCATCCTTTCCTTTATAAGAAAGGCATCTCTAGCATATTTTGCATTGTAGAGTATTGCATTGATCATATTGTATCATATTGCAATCCTTGTTTGGTGGAATAGCATCTTCCATTGTTACTTCTCTCTATTTCTTGTAGAGGTTATTTGGTGTTGCAGATTGAAGATCTTGGGTTGATCACTTCAACATTTTAATGTACAACCGCTTCACCCCCCGCTCTTAGTTGTCTTGTGCATTCAACAATAAATACTTATTTTATAGATTTATTGAAAAATAAAAAAGAATGTATCCTTGTATTGAAGGAGGTCATTTGTGATTTTGAAACTCTAATTTGGTATCAATAGAGCATTGTAAACTCTCATTATGAGATTTTGGATTAATTTCTTATTTTTATATATTTCCACTTTATGTCTCCTTTTTTTAAAAATAAAATGTAAGGATTTTAGAGAAATAAATAGTTTATTTATTGTAAATTTGTATTCATTGTTATCAAAATACAAATTTACTACAATTGAAATGGTTTCATTACATTTAAGGATAAATTATTTCTATATTCTTAAGTTTACAATTATATCATTTCTTGAGTGATAACATTTTTTTAGAAATATAATATTTTTTTTTTGGTCAGTAATAGAGTTGATTTTATTAATAATAAAAATAACATATATTACAAGGCTATTCTCATTACATTGTCGGTTAAAATCCCTTCCAATCCCCATCAATTCCTAAAACAAAAAAAACCATTAATTCTACCCCCAATGTTTGCATCAAACAATTCCAAGATTACCAATGAAGCTTCCCAACATTGGACAAATAGGCTTTAAGTCGACAACCCCTACAAAACCTATTAATAGGTTAAGCATTTGAAACATTATTTGGTCTTCCTTTAGTATGCAATCGAAAGACCATTTCAAAGGCTTTCTTCTCTTCCTTCTTAGCTTTCTTCCTCTTGATTGTTTTGCCATCTGTCCTCCACCCTTGCAGCCTCCTTCCACCAATCCAATCAAATAATGCACCGACTATTCTAGGCATCAATCCCCTTGTTGACTGTTGGCTGGCTCTAATCAACTGCCTTCTATTTCCCAACATCTTTCTCTTATGGCCTCACCACAACTTTCTTCTCTTGGTAATCTGGTGTAGCGGTCCCATTTTTTGAGCTCAACTCTCTTTCACCTCCATTCACACCATCATTTTCATTGTTCCCAACCAAGCTCCCTTCCTATGTTGAGACAACATTTGGTTGCTACAGTTCCTCCCCTCTAACCTGATTCATCGGTAACTACCCATCTTGATTTGGTGACTCAAGAATCCGTCCTTCCTCTTCTCTACATTTCAATTGCGAGCTCTCTTGCTTCTCCACCTATTTCTCCATTGTGTAGTGATGGGGAGCCACTTCCTTCCACCAAGAAGCAAATTTGTTTTTTCTCTTTTTAACACATTGGGTACCCACATGCCCAGTCCTATAACAAATTATGCACCTAAAGGGTACCCCTTCATAATCCAGGGGTTACACCCAGCATCCCTTTGAACTTTTTATCCAAATTTCTACCGGAGGAACCTTAGTTACATCCATCTCTACCAAAATCCAGGCATAAGTCAAGTGCAATAGGTTTGAAGAGCCCTCATCCACCATTAAAAAACTTCCTAGGGAGCTCCCTACAACTTCCAATCATGAATCAAACCAAATATGTAGAGGAAAGTTAGGAAGCCTTACCCAAAGAGGAGCCCTCTCAAACACTTTAGTAGCTGGGTTAAAAGCTGGGTGCCACGGCTTTAACATTAATGCATGTTTTTCTTCCCAATACCAATGGAATTCACAAAGGATCCTATTTCTATCTTGTTCCTTTTCAAAAATGACAATAAAGAATCCTTTTTCCATGGGATAGATTTGAACATACCCTTCTAGAATAGGCTTCCAATGGCTGGAAATCCAATGATGTAGATCATTTAGGTTGGGCCAAAACCCCCTGAATCTCTCGATCAGACCCAACCCAGAAAATAATTTTTCATTGAAAGAGGCTTCTTGATCCAGCTCATCATATAGTTCCATGGTGATTGATTTCGATGAGGAATAAACATCTTCTCCTGCCTTGCCTATTGTTTCTTTGTAAGATTGTTTTAACACATAAGAGGGCCCTATTTGTTTCCCCTCATTTCCTTGAGCCTGTGAATCCTTAACTGATCCCTCACTGCCTGCCACCTGTGCATCTGCATCCTCCTTCCTTAGGTCTTTTCCCATCACTCGAATGTCGCCCTGTAGCCTACAAACATCACCGTTCTAGTTGAAGGAGTTCATGGTAGTCACTGGTTTGTTTCCCTGGTTGACGGTCTTTCCACCACTCCCTCCATTTATCTGCAAGCCACTAGATCTATCCTGATTCAACTTCCCCAAAGTTAGAGCCGAAGAAACCCTACCTTCCGCCAGTGCTCTTAGACGACTGTTGGCTTCCATCGGGTCTCTCATTGAACCTTTTTTAATAAGTAAGAAATCTAGAAATATAATATTATATTGTTATCTTTCTATACAAATTGTTTAAAAAATTTGTATATATATACACATACTTATGTGTGATTGTAATGTATATATATATATATAATTATTTTGGAAAAAAATAATTAATTGAAATAAAAATATATTTGTATATAAGCACACACACACACACATATAAATATAATAATAAAAATATGTTTGTTTATTTTTATAGAAAAAATATGTGTATTTAAATATAATCATAACAATGGTTGTTTATATTAAAAAAATAAAATTATGTAATTGTTTATATATAAATTCATATATAAATGACCTATAATATATTTTATAACTTTATTTACATGGGTTCATATATAGACATGAAAAAATTAGCATACTCATTTTATATATTGTGGAAATAAGAACTAGATTAATATTCCAAACCCATGAATACAATAGCCTAGTAAAGGCACAAAACCCATGAGCACACTGGTCAAGCAAGGGTTTGGAGCAAAAATTCATGAGTATGAATTCTAACATCTTCAACATGAAGGTTCAAACTTGTGAGCATAGTGGATTAACAAGAGTTGGGGTTTGAACTTTGGTGGTCATGTCAAAAATGCCATGATTTGACCATCGCACTGATATTTATATATGTTGTTGATTTTACTAGATTTTTTTTACTATTTTTTAATATATACATAGATATTAAATTATAGAGAATATTTATCGCTTATCAATTATATAAACCCTCTTTGCTAAAGTTGCTTGCTCAAGATGAGATTGATGTGGATAGCTCAAGGATTTATACAAGATTTCTATAGTACATATCTATCAAACTCAAGAAAATAACTATTTTTTTTTACAAAGGATTGGTTGAGAATTAAAGATATATAGTGAAAAATAATGGTAGAGATGTAAGATTAGTTTGATTTTAATTTATATGTTAATCAAATTATGTAACTAGTTGAATTATTTATTAATTATTTGTGGATAATGGAAAAATTATATTAAATTATTTTAAACTAAATAGTTTAAATAAAAATATTAACTAAATAATAAAATTTATTTAGTTAATTACTAAAAATGAATTAATTTATTTTTTATATATGAGAAAAATATCAGTCTAACTAATTAAATAATATAAACTATTTAATTGTTTGGTGATGTGGTAAAATTTAAATGATTGCAAGTGTTATATTTAATTATTATAAAGTTGTAAAATATTTACCTTTAGAAAAATGATTGCAAGTGTTATATTTAATTATTATAAAGTTGTAAAATATTTACCTTTAGAAAAATGTTTAGATTGTGTTAGTGCAAATAATATCTTTATCCATCTAGATAGGATATCACCTTTCTAGGATTGACTATTCAGGTATAGTTTAAGTTTACTTAGGTTTTATTTTATTTTATCTCACTTCATAGCATTGAGACATGTGTCCTCATCACTTGAGATGTATCCTCATCACTTGAGATGTGTCCTCATCGCTTGAGACATCTATTGATACTTGCTTATACACTTATCAAATAAGCTCACAAGTGTTCCATCTTTGGAGGGTTAGTCAATTATTTAGTCCTACCTTCCTACCTAATCTATACCTTGTCTATATATGCAAGGTTTCTCATTGAATTATACACTCTTTATATTAAATTGATATACGTACTATTGTGATCATATTTTTACTTGTGGAAGGTCGTTTCATGCTCTTTGCTCTTTGATCATGGCGTTCTCCAACATGATATCAGAGCCATGAGATCACATTCCTTCCCACATCAACGTGACTCCCACACATAACCCTATTAATGGAGCTTCGTGGAGCCAAAAAGACACTACCATTACATTTAAATAACCCAAGAAACAAAGAAATACCTTTCAGTTTATTATTTTGTTAAATTTGGTAATTTTTTATTTTTACAATTTTTTTATTATTATTTAAAAATTTGTAAAAAAAATAAAAAATAAAATTAGCAAAGTTTGGGTCAATATTTTAATTTTTCTTTATTATGTCTTATCTATTGCTTTTGTAATTGATATTGGTTTCATAGTCATGCTCATTTTTTAGGCAATATGTGGCCATTTTAGCCTATTTAGAGGGCATTGACTGGTACCATTGCAAGAATTTTGGTCTATCGACCTGCTTGCAAGTTTTGTAGCAATATTCTCGTCATTTTTTTGCAATTTGCAGGTTCAATATAAGGTTTGCATCATATTCTATCATCAAAGTGTATGTGATTTAAACCATCACATATCTCGGGTAGCAGCTACTATCTTCCGAGACTATATCAATCTTGGAGAATCATTTGAGGCGAGAACCAGTGGAAACTTCCATGACTTGCATTAGTGGTTACAAAAGTAAGCATTTTTCCCAAGTTTTCATGTCACACAGTGACCAACAAACCCTACACAGCATCACCAAGGGCGATTCACCTATGCTTGAGGAAATTTTAAGGCATGGACAAGCTGATCAAGAGGCATTATCCATTCCCTTGTCCATAATTCATTCTCCATCGATCCTCATGTGACCTACCATCATTAAAAAGCCTAAATTTTTATTGCTATGCAAGAATTGCATCACCAAGATTCTCATTTTGGTGCCCATTCCTGGCTCATGATGTATGGATCTACAAGTTTATTTTTTTGGCCAACCCTAACTTAATCATTCACCCCTACACAAAACCAATTTCACAAAGTTGCAATCTCTCTTAATATTTTTCTTTGGATTTATCTTCTTTGCTATGTAAATCATGCCTCATCCTGGCCATGAATCACAAGCACTCGAGTGGTTTACAAGAAAGACGTGCAGAGATAGTTTGATAATCTACTGTGAAGTCTTATGATAGGTGCATCACATCTAGCCAATATAGGAGCTCTGTAGGGAGGCATTTTCAAAACTTGTTTATTCTACAGTCCTCCTTTGTAGCTTCCAACTCATCCATATACCCGCCTCTTGACTCAAGATAGGCACATATAATGGTTAATCACCATTGTAACTATTGATAATTTATTATAATGAATAATCTAAGGCTAAGTTTTAAACGAAAAATTATTTTTTGTTTTAAATTGTTTGCTAAGTCAGTGCTACAAAGTTGAGAAAAGGTCAAAAGTTTAGTGTTCTTTTAGTGCTAAAGTGTGAGTTGGAGGGAAAATAAAACAAAAGAGTCTATTTTCTTTTATTTTACTACCCACGTAGTAGAAAGCCAGGGTTTTCTGTTGATTTTTTGAAGGAGTCTAAAGGAAACTCGTAGCATTAAGTGAAAACAGTTGTTTGTTACTCCAGATTAAAGGTAGTTGCAGATATTCATAAGGACATAGGGGCATGATGAGAGTTTGTTTCTAGGTGTGTCTCTAAAATCAAGTTTATCTAAAATCTGAAACTTGCAAGGTTACTTGAAATCTTTTTAGCTCAAGAGGTTTTTTTTGAGTTGGTAAATAAAGATTCTAGTAAAGGGATCTTGACAATGAGATATGACAAAATAATGGTGTTAGTAAACTCTTGAGACTGGCATTTTCAAGCAATCAATTATAGAAATGCATGCAAAATACTTGCAAAAGAGATGGATAGTATATAGGGAAACAGTGATAGTCAATGGTAACGATCATAGAAAAGACATGGATTAATGTGATCATAAGTGTTTTAGTCATAACCTGAGAAGTTAGAATGAAAAGTGTGCAGTTTGGAGAAAGGTTTCGTTAAAAATATCTTAGTAGAAGCTGGATATTCTTGTCGAATATATGCAAGAAATAGGCAGAAGCAAACCTTGTTACCTCCCAATGGAGCAAAATCATTTGGAAAAGTTATTTATAGCCCCTCTTCATATTTTATACTCTCAGATGTTAGCATAAAAGGATGCTTTTGAAGAAGTCTATTGATGTAGAGATAAGTGGCAGAGACAGATTTTGTCTATGTTTTAAACACTATCAAAAAGAATTGCAAGGTGTAGCTGGATGTTGAATGAGATTTTCCAAGGTATACTCAAGAACACATATGCGCTAGTAAAGCTAATTAGTTGGTGAGCTCAACCTGTTTCATTAGAGAAAATGATTATGAAAAGATAGTACATGAACATGCATATCTAAATAGGCCAAAAGGAGTGATAAAGGTAGCCAACAATGAGAAAACTCTGAGACAGTCATGATTAGTTGTCACTAAGTAAGTTATAGTTACAAGAAGGTCAGGAAAGAGGAAAATAACAATGGTTCATCTTCCCAATTATCATAATTTGAATATAATGATCATATATATCACAAATAATTCAATGGACAGAGCTATAGGTTGGTTCAAGTTTGGAATGAATACGATGAAGACAATGTGGCAATGACCTTGTATATAGTGATGTTTAAGTATCAATGAGATGATATGCATCTCTTCATGCAAGGAAAATCCACATCAGTCTAAAGTAAGAAGGTTTTGCATTCAGAAAATGTGACGTTTGCTAGCAGATGCACAACCTTATTGACTCTAGAGGAACATGCAAAAATAGATGAGAATCCTCTCATGACAACATCACTTAGCAATCCCAATGAAATGGTCATGTTCAGCCCTGCATATTATGATAAAGATTACAATCATAATAATAAAGTTGTGCGAGTTACAAGTGATTTGAAAAGAGACCTACTAGAAGAGTTCCAAAGGGACAGTGCTCCCATTCAAGGCCAATGGTTTGCAAAACATTCACAGTCAAATGGCAGATGGTGGTTATGATATTTCTTCTTAGGATGTAGGCTATACTGAAAGTAGTGCAGGTTAGATGAATGCAGTGGCAGACCTTAGGTTAGGTGTTTATCAATACAAGTTATAGTAGGGTATGTTGATTGCATGATGTTAGGACAATCATTTCTAATGAAGAAGACAGTCGCAAGACTGTCATAGCATAGAGGAGAGTCAAAATCTCAAGAGTATAGGAGGCACTCCTTTGATTTACCTCAAATATTGTCAATCAATAGCATCATGACATAAGAGGAAAGGGTTGTAGCCTAGTCCACTGCTTGAAAAGTGTCATAGTCAGAACCCTAGATACTCAGATTTATGGATGCCAATATGACCATGCCAGTTGAAGGTCTAGGCAAAGGAAATCCTACAAGAGGTGACTAAATGTGAGCACAAAGATAAAGAACTTCATGATAGTTGAGAAGAAGGAAAAGGTACTCAAACATGGCAGCAAGAATGTCCAAGATCTATGATAATGCTAACACCCATGATAGGATTCATAATGGGACTGTGATTATGGTTATCAAGAGGAAAAGGGGTAGTTTCATTCATAAGTCTATGGTAAGAGAAAAATACATCTGCAGGAAGAACTAGGTGAATTTTGTAAAGTCGAAGGTATGAGGTATGAACATACAAGAAGAAATTGTTGATCAAGGTGATCCTTCATATGAAAAGATAGAAAAAATTCCTCCCATACAGACTATAAGAGAATGAATAAAAGGACAGAACATGGCAAAGTGAGGAATATACTACAAGTCTTTTCAAGGAAAAGTACAATGAGATGTGTGTTGACAATAGACTACAAGCAGTGACAAAGCATACATTGCTATTTAGGGACAATTCATAAAATGAATGGGCAGTTGATACAAAGGGAAACCACTTAAAAATTTTCCAAGAGGGAAAGGATAAAGGATGGTTGGAGAAACTAAGATGCATGCTCAGAAAAAACAAGAAGCTTTATGAAATGATAAGTTGTAACTCTATAAGGTGTATAGGTCTAAATTGAATGTGAAATAGGAAAGACTACATAGAACCCTACCCCAAAAAAGATTGTTTTCAAGGCTATGTCTTTGAGTGTTAGAGTTGTATTCAAGGAGAAGAGTCTCAAACTAATCACATAATAGTTGTGAAAGATGTGGATTCAAAAGAACACATTACTTTGGTAAGGCAGCAGAACCTATGTCATGACCATTATATAGATCAAAGTACCAAGAGTTGACTGAAAGTAAAGAAGGTTGCACAACTTTATAAGCATTCAAGGTCAGTATTAAAGGACATTCAAAGGACAATGTATTCAAATTCTATGTGATGAAGATATATGCATCATATATCATCAAAATAAAAGGGAATTGTGATCAACTTCTAAGGTACTGTCAAAGTCAAGGGACAAAACCACTATGCATTATAAACCTACAAGGAATGTGATCAAATGTAGAGGGACTGTCACAACAAATAGAAAAATACCTTCAAAAACATGACAGTATAGCAGAGATGTATGACCATCCCTTTGTAAACATGTGGTAAGATACAAAACTAGTAGACTTCCTGATGTTGTAGTGAGAAGGGGAGTTTCATCTATTGTTGTAGTATGATCCTAGTGTTCCTATGAAAGTCTCAAGTTAAAGTATGGTGTTAGTTAAACATTTTGATCACAGAGTTTCAGGTTCTAAGTGAAGAGAGAGTACAATCCTATTGGCCAATGTAATAGTGCTAAGAACATAGAGGATGGACTTTCATGAGGCTTGTACAATGATTAGTACAAGGACAATATTGTGCTTCTTTGAACTTTACTTGACACATGGAGCTTTATGATACCACATAGCAGAGATCTTGAAGCAAGGTTGGAAAGTTTTCCTTTTCAAATGATAAACTGGAGATGAATTCAGTGCCATGGTATTGATAAGCACAATGATATAGTCATGAAGGACAAATGCACAAAACTGTCAGTTTTATGACACTTTTTGCTAGTTTGAGGGTTAATTAAGAGTTCATAGGGTTATGACTTGAATTAAGGCAAGTTTTTAACCTATAAGATTGCATATGTGGGTAATTTTGGGCCCTAAAATGAAGGCTTTTCCCTTCACGACCAGAAGTTCTTGAGCCTCATGAAAAGATGACAGGGACAATGAATTGATCTTTTCAAGGAGGTTTTTTATGCATTCATGAAAGAGGTTAAATAGTTTGGTGTCATCAATGAGTAGTTTAAGCTTTCTAAGGGCATTTATGACTCATTTTGAACCTTTTTGAGAGCATATAGGAGTGTTTTAGGTTCTTTGATGGTAGAAGAGGTTAAGGGATGACTTTTTTAGCACTCCAACACCTTTTTGGATAAGTTTTAAGGGCTAAAAAGTAGGCATATCTGTTTTGGACGACCGAAGGAGGTTTGAATCAACAAGCACATGTTCCTATTCTTGTACAACTGTGGAGTAGCATATAAGGCAAGCGTTAGGAAAATTTTTCACTATTTCTTTTCTCTCTTAGAGCATTGTATTGTAACTTTTCTGAGTTCTTTCATGCTTGAGTAGTAGATGTAGCTCACATTCAAACTTGTACATAGTTGTAAGAACACCTTTTATCAATAAATTTTAGTGGTTTTTCCTTCTTAATAGTTGTTTCATTATGTGTGTATGAATGATTGATACATATTTCTGTGATTTTATGTATAAATCCTTAAGTTGGTTGTCTCATTTCAACACCTTTAAGCAGAAATCATGTCTTCACTGAAAGAGTCTAAAATTATAAACATATCAACTTTCTTATGAAATACTGATGTATAAGCATGTTAAACAATTGAATTGTGTGAATTTTAGTTGGGTATTTGGGAAATTGTGTGTTAAAACAACAGAATAGGTTTGAAAACCTTTTTGGTGCATCACCAAATTAGATTTTAGGTTCCATTATATGCTATCCTTCTCTCTTTTCTCATAAAAGCATTAAAAAAGTTAGTTTAGGTGATAAATCCAAGGGAACTAGCCCTCTCTAGAGGTTAACTCCCACATCCTAAGCCCACAATCAGGGGAGTTATCCCATGTTTCACAAGTAGGCTGAGTTTTGCAACTCAGTAAGGGTGCACTATTTGGTGATAAAAATAACTTTAACATATATAGTTCTTATTGACATCTTGTCTTACGGGCATGTGCAGAATCATCATGGAAAAAATAGGCCCTTAAGTGGCAAAAAATTTAGAAAAATCAAAGTTAACTTGACGTAAAAATTTGAATAATTTATCTATATTATTTCAAAAATGTGTAAGAATAGAATCTATAGAAAAATGAATTTAGTTTCTAAACTACTAGGTTTATTTTTTTTTAAAGAAAATCTATATGGTGAAAATTTGAAATTTCAATGCAGTAGTACTTAAATTTCAGGGAAAAAATAAGTAGGTGTCTGTCTGACCACCCTAACCATAATAAAATGATAATATTTTTTTATAAGATTTTAGATATAGGTAGAGGACTCATGTCTTGATGTGATGCATATTTTTTGCAAAGTAAATAATTAATTTTTTTTATTACAACTTTTAAAAATATAAAAACTTATGTCGACCACCTTAACTTGGTCAAAACTTCATGAAATTTAATTTTTCTTTTTTAATCCTATAGTATGTGAAGCATAGAATGCGATGCATGTTTGATTCAAAAATGTGACACCGTTTGAAAGCTATAGATTTTTTTCAATCAACCTATCAATCAGGACTTTAGTCATAATTCAAATAGAAAATAAATAATAATTATATATTAAATTCAAAATAAAGCATAATTTATATTGGTGGAAAGCTAAGAATCTCCTTTAAAAACCCTTTTCATTTCATCAATTTTGGGTTAAAAAAATGTTGTCAACCACATACCCTATATATACCCATTATATTGCCACTTTTTGGCCCATCATGATCCTGCACATACCCTTACATTATTTATAATTATTAATGGTTTAATAAAAAAAATTAACCATTAATGTTTTATTTTGACGATTAGTGATCAAGACTATCTGCTTAGTATCCTTCAACTGTCCGCAAGAGGGTTTTTTTTTCAATTTTGTATAACTCGCAAAAGGAGAGTCGAATGTTTTATTGTGAATATTCAATGACAATTTGGTTTTGTCATCAACATTTTGACATCGGGACAATTTGGATTTTGTGCTATTTATTAGAATTTTTCATCCTCTAAAGTTAATATTATAATCGAATTTCAACGAGCATAACTTTCACCCCACAGCAAAATTTCATAAAAAAATTGTATTTCTATCATAATTTTGCAAGGAATTAATATTTTCTTAAATTTTTTAAACTTGGATAACCAATTTTTAAAAATCACCATGCATTATACATGGTTAATTTTGCATCCAATCTTCACACAAGTTGTAATTCTCTTGCACATTATTCTAGGAGGCTATATTTTAGCACTAATCATTCTTCAGAGCTCTCTCTAAATAAAGGAGGAAATTTAGGTGTTTTATTTTTTGAGTTTGTTGGTTCATGTGATCATGTCTCTCTCATTAAATCCCTTCCATTTGAGTATTCTTTGCAATCCTCCTAATGAATGGAAAATTAAGTGTGGATATTGTGGGATGAAAAGGCATAAAATAGAAGATTTTCTTCAACATCAAAATGTGAAAATGAAGAAACTTCTCAATTATGGTATTTCCTTACCTTATCATCTAATTCCATCAATGTAAAAACACCATCTAATCTCACGAAGACATATTGTGATACACCATTATTTGGCAATGGACAATGTAGTCATATGGCTTTCCTTGAGATCTCATCCCCCGCATCGCCTATTGCTACATTTTAATCTGGTGTTGACTCATTCATGAGTCCTAGTGATTATTTACATCAAGACATTTCTATTGTTGTTCTATATCTGCATATCTATCAAACATCACATACTTGTTTATAAAAAAAACGTTGCAAATTTAAATGACATTATTAAGGATATTCATCTCCTCTATGATGTCATCTTCAATGTGTTGAACACACCCCGATATTGAGAGGGAGGTGAATCAGTATCTTCAAAAACTTAAACCCTTTAGCACAATGGAAATTCAATCTTCTAACAAGATCGACATGTTGGAACACTTTTGTTATTACACCAAAAGATCAACCTGTTAATGCCTGATACAAACACTAGAGATAAATGGATCCATAGGAGGTGATTAGTCTATGTCCCAAATCCAAAGGGAGATGCTATAAATTAGTCCAACAATCCCCTCAGTTTCACCTAAGATAATTCAAACACATGACCATGGCTCTGATACCATTATTTGGAACATGTTTTTTGTTATGCCAAAAGATCAACCTATTAACACTCAATACAAATGCCAGAGATAAGAGGATCCATGGGAGGTAGTTAGTCCACATCTGGAATCTGAAGGGAGATGGTAATGATTATTCCAACATAGTAACCCTTATACAAGTCAACAACAAGGAAAGATAAATCAATGAACACAAATGTATATGATAACACCAAATATACATGGAAAAGCTAAGGAGGAAAAAACCACACTGTTCCCTGAAGGATTTGCAGGCTAAGGCACACAACCTTAGGGAAAGATACAAGGACTTGTAGGTTGAGGCACACAACCTCAAGGCAAGATAAAAGGACTTGCTAGGGAGATTGACTATCTTCAAGCAAGATACATGAAGATTTGGATTTACAACATATGTCAGTAATACACTTTGTTGACTGAGGTGTTGGAGCACATATGATTTATATCTTCCAAAAATCACATTACTTATTCCATTATTTCATGCTATCACTCTCCATGAAACTATTTTTTTCTTCCATTTATATCATCCGCAAGTAAGTAAAACATCAAATTAGGTCGGCCAGAATAGGAGACGAGAAATGACCCCAACAAGTCAACCTCAAAAACATGAATATAGTGAAAGTGGTTCTATCCAAGGGATGGAGAGGACCAAAAAAAAACTTATTACATCTTCCAATGTGATTGCAAACATTAAACATGCTAGCACACAACATCCCAAGTCGGCAACAAGGAAACATGTAGAAGAAAAGTGTAGCACACTACCAATCGTCTGAAAAACATGTCTTCCAATAGAACTTACTCAATGCAATTCTCAATAGGATACTTGGCAGGACCCAAACTAATCTTAACACAACCTCAATTGTTGGCATAGACCCCCAAGCATATAGCATAAGCAAGAGAACAAGCCATGTCAGACAGACATCCACAAATCACCTAGAAAAACCAACTCAAGCAATATGCAACACCAAAGAGATCAACCATTGATGTGTAGACCACAAAGAGATGTTCCATGAGGGTGATCCCACAATATTGGTTTACAATTTTTGGCCAAACTGGACACTGAACTGATTTTTTCCAACTAAATCTTCACTTTCGAGCACCTATAGGGGCTAAACCATGAGGAATTTGAAGATGATGCAAACTAGTGATTTGTGACATTTTGTGTGTAGATTCTAAATATGTTTTTTTGAAAAAATTTGGAATTAGATTGCACTTCTTTTTCCATCTCCTTCAAAAACTAGTTTTTTCAGTAAATGTCATTTTTAAGGAGTGATGCTCACCGTACAACACATAACTTTTTTTATATGAAGGATAAAATTATAATTTTTTCAAATTTAGATTTGTAACTACGATATCTAGTGCTTCCAATTGGTTTCATAGTGTTTTATTGATTTTTTTTCCTTAATCAAGTTTTGAAGTCAAACCAATTACAATTCAGAAATAGGCGGATTGTATAACACATAAATTTTTTTGTATGTATCGAAACTCTTTTTCTTTTTTTTGTATCAAGGACTTCAATATCTGGTGTGCTCATATTTTTCAAAAAAAAATTGAGAATCTTTTATTTTTCCACATGCAGAACAAAGAGCTTGATTTTCAGTGAAAAACCTACATTCATAAAAAATAAAAAATAAATATAATAATAAAATTTAATCTATTTAAGATTATACTTTTTGGGAAGCTTGTAATAAGGACTACATACTTACAAAAAATAAATTTTAAATGAATTCATTTGATCCACCAAAAGGTAAATCAAAAGTTGTTTTTATCAACATTTTGATAGGTGTAAAGGAGACTTTGTTATATATAGGTATGGTTTAAAACTAGTGGGGTTATATCCAAGGGGGTTTGATCTAAGGTAGTTTGATCAAACCCTCTTCAATTGGAATGCTTTAAATGGAACTTTTTAAGGATTAAATCATTATATTTTCTAAAAATATGTGATTTCAGCAAAAATCCAAATCTCCCAGAAATTGTAAACCAGCTTTGTGGGATCACCCATGAACATCCAACAATACTTCCATATACTTTTAAAAAATTGTAAAAAAATTAAAAAGGAAATTAGTAGAGGGTCAATCTACCCCTATACCCATATGCCATTTTGGTTCAATATTTTAATTTTTCTTTTGCTATGTTGTATCTATTGCTTTTTCAATTGATAGAAATTTCATAGTCATGCTCATTTTTAGGGAATATGTGGCCATTTTAGCCTATTTATAGGGCACTAACTGGTACCATTGCAAGAATTTTGTTCTATCGACCTGCTTGCAAGTTTTGTGGCAATTTTCTTGCCATTTTTTTGTAATTTCCAAGTTCAACATAGGGTTTGCATCACATTATATCACCAAAGTGTATGTGATTTAAACCATCACATATCTCTAGTAGCAGCTAGTATCTTCTGAGACTATCATTCTTGGAGAATCATTTGAAGTGAGAGCCAATGGCTACTTCCATGACTTGCATTAGTGGTTACAAAAGTAAGCATTTTTCCTAAGTTTTCATGTCACATAGTGACCAACAAACCCTACAAGTAAGAATTTTTCCTAAGTTTTGATGTCACATAGTGACCAACAAACCCTACACAGCATCACCAAGGGAAATTCACCTATGCTTGAGGAAATTTGAAGGCATGGACAAGCTAATCAAGAGGCATTATCCATTCCCCTGTGCATAATTCATGCTCTATCAATCCTCACATGACCTGCCATCATTAAAAAGCCTAAATTTTTATTGCTATGCAAGAATTGCATCACCAAGATTCTCATTTTGGTGCCCATTCCTGGATCATGATGTGTGGATCTGCAAGAATTTTTTTTTCCAACCCTAACTACAATCATTCATCCCTACACAAAGCAATTTAACAAAGTTGCAAGCTCTCTTAATATTTTTCTTTGGTTTATCTTCTATTCTATGTAAATCATGCCTCATCTTGGCCATGAATCACATGCACTTGAGTAGTTTACAAGAAAGAAATGAAAATATAGTTTGATAATATATTGTGAAGTCTTATGATAGGTGCATCACATCTAGCCAATATAGGAGCTCTTGATAATCTATTGTGAAGTCTTATGATAGGCACATCAGATCTAGCCAATATAGGAGCTCTATAGGGAGGCATTTTAAACACTTGTTTATTCTACAGTCCTCCTTTGTAGCATGAGTCAGTACACAACCCCAATCTACTCCTAGCAATGTTTGACATAATTGCAGAAAACTATAGTCTTCAATGGCTCTCACAAAGACTTGGTCAATAATCCACACTTCTAGCTCATCCACATACTGCCCCTTGACTCAAGATAGGCACATATAATGGTTAATAAACTATTGTAACTATAACATATATAGTTCTTATTGACATATCATGTTACATTATTTATAATTGTTAATGGTTTACTAAAAAAAATTAACCATTAATGTTTTATTTTGACCATTAGTGATCAAGACTAACTGCCTAGTATCCTTCAAGTGTCTGTAAGAGGGGGTATTTTTCAATTTTGTATAACTTTTATAACTACCTAGTATCCTTCAAGCTTCTACAAGAGGGGGTATTTTTTAGGTTTGTATAACTTGCACCACTGGATTGGGATCAAAACCAACTTTCCAAAAGTATATGGTTTACAAATAATGAAGATTGCAAGCCTAAATTACACCCAATTTACCCAAAGTTGTCCAATTTTCCTTCAAATGCAATCAAGGGCTAAAAAATAAAATCCTTGGTCCTACTATGGACCAAGCAACCTAGTGCATGGGCTAGATTTAGGCCTTAACTACTAGTCAGTAATATGATCAAGGTAGCAGTTGTAGGGAAGACAAGGGTGTTGTCAAGCAAGCCACATAGAGAGGTGGTGTTGCCATGAGAGTGGTAGGGGGCTTAGTGGAGGTGGTGTCGAGATGGTGGTTATCATTCACTGATAAATAATGTCACATCATCATATTTTGATATTAGACATTGAAAATTTACTCCATAATCATTTTTTTTTTTAAATTAATGTTGCTTTTGTTTTTGGAAACTTGTATAATAGGATATATTTTTGCATAAAGGCTTAGAAAATTGTGTAACAAGCTAGATTTTTTCACAAAGGCATGGAAAATTGCATAGTAGTGAAACAACAAGTGTATGTCTTGTATGGTAGAGTACAACTAGTAATGATCTATACAACTTTACAAATTATGTATAGCTATATGAAATTTATTCCTTGAAAATTATGCCTCCAAAAAAATCACTCCAAAATTCATTTTCTTAGTTTTTTCTTATAAAATAACAATCAATCCTTAGATTTTTGGAAATTTTGGATGAAATAGTGAGGCTTGTTTTTCAATAGGATGCACTAGATATTTTATCAAGATCATATCTCTCAAAATTTGAATATAGGAAGCTATAGATTTAGTGCTATGATGCCATGTTGGAGTTTATTTTGAAGCCCACATCTCCTAGAAACCACCTACAATAAAAATACATATCATGAAGATAGATCAAGCAAGATAGATTTTATCGACAACCTGCAAATTGTATTGATGCAATAGCCTAAATGATTAATTATAATAAACAATGAAATCTTATAAATAAACTTAAATGAAACCATAGGTGAGGATTAAGTTAGATCATGAAAAGTGTCCTCATCCTATGTTATGAGAAAATATAACCTAAAAATAGCTCAATCTAATAATAATAAAGCATTTCCTAATTTTAGCTCAAGTGCATAAAGTAAGGGGCCTAATAACTAATTAGTAATTAATTAATTATTAGGTATTTTATTATTTACTATAATAGTTGGTAAGTGTAAGGTGATTCCATGCCTAATTGATTATCTATGGAGGTCTTCAAAATACCTTTGTTGTAATTCTCTAGTGATACCTTGACCTTGACCCCATGACAGGACTACTTGGTCATTATTGGCGAAAATATTTTATAAATGTGGAATTTTTTATTTATATTTAATTTTTGTTACTTTGTTTTGAAGTTATATGTGTGGGAATTTTGCGTTATGATTTATCTTTTTGCTAAATTTCATGTGTTCTTAGAAGAGACTTTTAAATGTCTTGAAGTGCCTTTTTATTCATGAAAAAAAGTGAAAATAAGTCCCTATGATGGAAAAATATGGGATGGACACTTGTTGAGACATAAATTTTAAGATTTGTAAAAGGTTTGATCCTCTCTAAGACCCTTGGAAAATGTGTGAAAAAAATTACCTTAGTGAGGAAGGAAGATTGACTTGGTGAACTATCAAATTCTTCTATAATTCTTTTGTATGTAAGTTGTACTACTTGTTTGAGATTCTTTATTTATGTCCCTCTTGTTGATTTTTTAGGATTATTTTGATATTATTATTTTTTATTATTATTGGGAGAGAGTGTAGAATCTTGAGAGATTGGCGCTTTGATGAGAGAAATCTTGAAGATGCATTTTTTAAGGATCTTCAATAAGGAGAATTTCTACCATTTTCAAAGTCATTACAAGTAGGCTTCATAGATTTATTTATAAAATGTGTAAGTTACATATTTTATTTTTGTTGCATATTTTATATATGAATTTGATCTTGGTTGGGATTTCATTTTTTTAGTGTATAACACTTGCAAATTTTGTGAGATTCATATATTGGTTTGATCATGGTGGTGAATTATTTTCTTGAGATTTTAGATGTTTAGAGGCAGGTATTTCCAATTTTTATGGTTAATAGCTTCCCATATGTAAGGTTAAGGGAGGTGTAGATCCTTTCTTGGGAGAAAATATGCATTCCTTGTTAATAAATTTAGGTACTAGTTGTCATATGTGTTTTCATGAGTTGAAAAAATTTGCATTCTTTGTGAAATAATTATGGTATTGATTTCCTTATTATTTTGCATGAGATAAAAATAAGCATTCCTTTTAAAGAAATTTTGGCTTCAAGTGTCTTATAAATGTTATGTGATAATATGCTAGTATTTTTGTTTTGATTATGGCAATGAGTGGAATTTGGTTGTTGTTGTGGATGATGAGAAATGAAAGATTTTTTTTTTTGTATAGTGTTATGTAGGATGGAGGTTTTAGAATAAAAATTGTGAAGTTATTTATATTGATCTTGGTTGAATTGTTCTATTAATTTATTTTTCTCCAAATTTAGAGTCCTCCCCTCTTCTCTCCCATCTACTCTCTCTAATTCCATGAATATTACCAAGACCCATATGTGATGTTATTAAATCCTATGGGAATTGTTGTGTTGTGTGTGCATCTCTTTTTTATTTTGTTTAAAATGGTTTCTATGAGGAAATCTACTCAAGGGTGTACTTATAAGAAAGTGTTATGGTAGTGACGTGAGAAAATATCCATTGTACCTTAGTTGTAAATATTGGAATTTTGCATTGTGATTGATGTCAACAGATCTTTGTTGTTGCATTGATGTCAACCTATGGAGATGCTTTGATTGGTTGCATAATGTTGTCATTAGTAGTCTCACTGATGTCAACTTCTAGAGTTTCTTTGATAAGCATGTGTGTGTGGATGTTCAACCTCTCATGTGGTTGATATGATAAGAAGGTGTTGCAAATGTTGAGATGGTGTTTGTGGTGTTTGGTTTCCAAGTGTTTTTGAGAAAATTTGAATAAAAGAGAGTTTAGTGTGGCAGAGTAGTGTTTAATGTTTTGCTCCACATTTATTTATGGTTGAAGATCTGCTTGTGTGGTTCAAATATGTTGATCAAAGGTGTTACATACAGAGTTTCATGTTCTGGATCGTTCAACAAAAGAAGTTATGCTCACCAATATGTGAACTGTGAAGCAGGGTATGTGTAGGATCATGATGGGCCAAAAAGTGGCGATATGATGGGTATGTGTAGGGTATGTGGATGACGACTTTTTTTTACCCAAAATTGATAAAACAAAAAGAGTTTTTAAAGGAGATTATCAGCTTTCCACCAATATAAATTATGCTTTACTTTGAATTTAATAAATAATTATTATTCATTTTCTATTTGAATTATGACTAAAGTCCTAATTGATAGGTTGATTGAAAAACATCTATAGATTTCAAATGGTATCACATTTTTTGAATGTGAAACATGAGTCACATTCTATGCTTCACATACTATAGGATTAAAACAAAAAAATTCATGAAGTTTTGACCAAGTTAAGGTGGTCAGATACACGAGTTTTTATATTTTTTAAAAGTTGTAATAAAAAATCATAATTAATTATTTACTTGGAAAAAAATTACAAAAAATTATGCATCACATCGAGACATGAGTCCTCTACTTATATCTGTAAGACCCCACCTTGCATGTGATTAGTAAAACCCTAATCTTTTTTTTATGTTTTCTTAAATAGATGGTAAGATATATTGTGGATGATAAATAATGTGATTACTTGACAATATTCTTGCATTCCATTTTGACATTTTATTGACGCTATCATGAGGGAGTTAGGACTCATAAATTGTGAATATAAATTGAAATTGTTGTACAATTAAGTTTTATTTCTACTATCATATTTATGTTATATACGATTGTTGCTTATAGTTTTATTGGTAATGTGCAGGAAATGAAGGGTGTTAGTATGAGAGGGGAAGACCATTCAGAACACATCAAAAAGACATCCTTGTGATTATGAATTTGGCATCCCTTTTGGGGCTTAGAAATAAGTAAAGTATGTTGGTAAATTATGGTGGTGAGGGTCGATATTAAAGGGATAATTCTTTATGTGCTAAGAGGGTGTAAGTGGGGCTAGGGGTTAGGAAACCCTTATTCAAGTGTGAAACTTGGATGGATCCTTTAGTGGGTCTTTAAAAAGGGTAGTTGGTTAATTTTCTTGGTTGAGATGCAAAAATAAACCCCCTAGGGTCTATACCATAGTGGTAGGGGTTAAGTGGGCATGTAATAAGGCCCCAAGGACATGATTTGACTCCCAAAGAGTCCTCATAATGGAAAGTGATGAATTTTGAGGAGAGGATGAGATGAAAAGATGGAGGGAATGTCTAAGTGCATGTCCCCTCTTAATAAGAAAAAGACTCTCATTGATGGAGGTCAGTACACTTAACAACTTTTCACCCAAAAGTTGCAAGTTGAACTCCTATATATTTTGGAGAAAAAGGAGTGAGTGTTACCCACTTCTCCTTTTGGAGAACTCCAATGGAGATGGTAGAGAGTGATCAAGATGACTTGGATTGGAGAGGAGGAAGGATAGAGATTTGAATTCCCTCATCAAAACAAAGAAGATAAGTTTCTCCCTACTTTCATTTTCCTTTGTTAATTGTTGCAATAAGATGAGATGTTGTATGGGTCGTGGTTGAAAATAAAGAGTAGAGAACCTATATGCATGAAATTGGCTCTATGTTAATTGCCATTCCTATGTTAAAATATAAGAGACTCCATTCATCATCTCGGAGCTAAAAGACTACCTTGCTTGGGGGTATGGCTAGAGCCCACGAGGCTCCGTGACGCCATTATGGTAGGGTTGAGAGCAAGCCTTAATAAGTGGTGTGTCCTTCATTGTGTTTCTTTAAATATGTTTGTAATATGGCAAGCCAATTTTTTTGCTGTAACATGAAAGAGAATGGAAAAGAGCAAGCCTATATGCATGGACATATAAATTACTTGTTTTCTTATTGCTATGGTAATAATGTAAGTTAATAATTGTTGCACGAGGGAGTTATGAAATAGAGCAACACCTAACTTCTTGGCATGTAAATATTATATTCCTGAAAGAGGAAAATGAAAGTTATTTGCTGTTATTTGTGCTAACTGAATGTAGATAGTTATCCATCCACTCCAATAAAAGAAGATTTAAAGATACCAAAAAAAAATTAAATGATACACTTGCAATCCAGTTAATATGAAAGGCAATAGAAAACCTTCATATGGAAATTTCACATAGTTTACTTCATCATTGTTAAGAACAATAAACTGATTTTGTAAAATTGACAAAGGAGAATAAATACTAGTAACGATAATATTATTCCACAGTAATAATAAGTAGAGTAGCCTAATTAGTGGTCAATCAAGTGCAAGATAGGTTTAAAATGAGTGGCTTTCTTCACCCCTCATTGAAACAAGAGTGATTTGCTTATCACTATCCCTTGTACCTACCAAAATTAGGCATGTTGTTAATCTCCAAAATATAGTGTTGGGTGGATATAATCAGAAAGAATTTATCCATTTGAAAATCAATGGCATAGTAAAATGATAAGAAAGATACCCAAATTTTATATATGCATCTCAGTGTATTTTTTTCTTCTCCCATGTGATGGACGAAGGGGTATATTGATTGAATATGCTAAAATGAATATATGCAATACAAAGATAGAATTGTTCTCATTGCAGATCTACAGAAACATCCTTAAAGAATGATTTAAAAAATTAAATCTTGACAGTAGCATTTGAAGGTAGGCTTAACACCCCAAAGCATTAGGAAGGATTCTCTTAAAAATAAAGTTAAAAAACAAACAAACAAAACAAAACAAAATAAGTTGGGCAGGCCCATGTATGGGCTGACAGCTCCTTAGGGAGGCTACGGACTCCAAAATGGAGGTCGCTCCTTTGCTTTCAATCTAACGCACTGTAGTTCTCATACTACTCCTCCATTAGTTTTCGTGTGAAGTGCTAGCCCTTGGTGATAATCTCCATAGTCCTTTGCTTGCTATTATCGCTCATCTTCCTATTGTTGTGTGGTGTCCCAGTTAAAGATGCATGGGGACAGAGTTGTACCTTTACCAATTACACTGAACAGAAGGCATTCACTTTTGAGTAGGCACTTTACATCTCGTAGAGAGCTTGGGTGTGCAAGCAACAAAGAGCCGTTTGATTATGGCAACTCTCATAGCTCTCAAAGGCATTTCGGTGAAGAGCTTGCATTGGTTTTGGCTTCAAAATATGCTCAAAGGCCACAGTCATAACTCTTGGGATTTTACAATGTTCATCTTCAGCTTGACCCAATGCACCATCGTCAAGGTGCAATAACCTCCACAAGTACATTAATTGTAGGGTATGGTCTGTGGTTAGGTGTTAGGCGAGGACTTAGGCGATGTGAAACCAATTCCATCAATAATAATTCATGTTTGGTTTGGAATTGACATCAGGCTCTATCTACAACATCTCCATCATTTTACGAAGGCCAAAGGGAAATAATTTCTGGAACAGTGCTATATCTTCCATCTGATGTAGAATTCACCAAATGGTATATCACTCCTACCTATCCTAGCACTCACAACATTGATGTTTCATCTGTTTACCTGAGATATGTTTGGGTGAGTATGTTCCCTAGATTTTCTTCTTGGAAAGTCTCTCTAGAATCTTGCTTATATTTAAGTACACATAGAAAAGTAGGGCATGGAAATTTAACATGGATAGGTTGAGTAAACTGTACGTCTCCCTCTGTAGGTCATTTTGCTTCTTAGTCAGCTGGTTGCAAGGTCATCCATGCTGTGTTTATTGGCCCAGTGTACTTTCTGAGCAACATAGTCGCACATGGAGCATTGTGTTTACCAAAAGTCAATTGATGATGGGATGTGAGAAGATTTGAATATGAACGAATGGAACTTTATTTAAATCGGTCTGCTATGCTAAATGGTTTCACAACATAATATTTTTTGTACAATGGAAAAAGACCTATAACTTAAAAGGTCGATTGGATTAAGTACAGTTGTTGTTGGTTAATGATATACCTTGTAGCCGAATGTAACATAATGGAAAACTGCATGTTGCAGGAAAATATTTTTATAATACAAAAACTATTTTATGACACATGAAATATGGAATTGTTTCTTGTTGATTCTATTGTCCTACTATCCACAACAAAGTTACCTGAATATAGCTGCATTGGTTGTTCTCATTGCTAGTAAATCTACAACTTTATTGAAAATGATAATTTATGTAATGTCATTGAATTTATCTGCCTTCAAACATTGACTATAATTGGAATTACAATTGGTGTGTTCAGTTAAATCATATAATTGTGTTATTATACTGTTTAGAATTGTTTCTTGTTGATTTTCTTGTCCTACTGTCCACAATGAACTTACCTGAATAAAACATGTTTGTTCAAGTCTCACAATCCTAGTTGCTAATAAATTTATTTGGTTGGAAAGAACTTTAGTCAGAATTTTGTAGGACACACCATGATTGGAGTAAATTTATCCAACATATTTTCAATTGATTACAATTCTTTCTTTTTGTTTAAACTTATATGTTGGTATCTTTCAATTTTGAGGTTCACAATAAAGGCTCTGATTATGGTTGTTGAACATAAAATCAGCTGCTCAATAATAAAAGAATTGGCATTTTCTGGACTTTTTAAAAGACATAAAAGATAGGTATAGTTTGAATTTTTAATTCTAAAATGCAACAAATCCAACCACAATGACTATATCTTATCCATATAGTCACAAAGAAACAAGCGATCATATAAAATTCTTGCCTCGATGTATTTATTTAACTCTTAACTTATTTTATAATTTTTTGGACAACTCAACAAAGATACAATAGATGTGATTGCATCATTAATGTCAAAAATCTCAAAATATTATATGACAGTACATTGTTCTTGGAGCACTTTGCTAAGGGGTTATGAAAAGATTGGTTCTAAGTTGAAAAGCTTGCTAGAATGGTTCAATAATAAGAAATTTCTGCTATAAATTCAATTCAAATTTTTGCTATAAACTCAGTTCGAGTTGAACTCAAATCCAGTTTGTTGTAAATTTTAATTCAAAGTTCTGTTATAAACTCTATTATAATCAAATAGAGAACTAAATTCAAATCCTAAAATATATTAATGGTAGAAATACCATAGTTCCTTAAAAACAATGGAATCAACAGAGGTACACACTAAATATATTATATACATCACAGTAATGAGGAATATTTCTGATTTCTGACAGAGTACACGCATTAAAATACGTATGAGGCAAACATTCCTTTTAGCAAACGGAAAAAATAATTACATGGAAACTCAGTGACTAACGGGCAGAAGTCACAACATTTGAAATATACATTTTATAATTTAAATAAAAATCCCTAATCAAAAGAAATTAAGCAATTTCCATCTCTTGACGGACCATCTATTTCTTCCCGCACCAGTAGGACGCGTGATGTAAATATAAGATATTGGCTTGTAACGACGTCGTGATCCTTCGTTAATGCCGTCAGCCATATCCTTCGCCGTCAATTGACGCCTGCTGGATGTTAAAGTGGTGACACTAGACCAAGATTTCTTAGGCACAACCCTACCGTTTGTAGACATAAATCTACTCTTGTTCGCCACACAACTATTGGTGTCTTCTCCGTCGTCTTCCATAGACTCGAAGCTATGGCTACTAAATTGCAGGAGCTGTTGCTCAGCTTCGAAGTTGGTTCATCGGTGAGTTTTTGTCTCCGCAGGGATGACTGTGGCTCCATCCGTCTTCTGACAGCACACTTCATGACACAAAAAGATGGCCGCTTACAGCCATATACACACAAGAAATATAACACACAGAATTTAAGGTGGAAATTTCTTAGACCTAGATGTATTGAGTCGAATATAGCCTGAGAATGAAGATGGCACCCACAGAGAAAGATATCAAGCTCTAGTTGCTTCTAAACCCTCTAGGAGTGACCATGACTCAGCAAAAGAGGTTATTCAAAAGACGTCTCGCTCAATAAATAGTGATTTTCCTTATTCTGCTCAGTTTGCATCAAATACACTACTTGATAAACCCAATTGTTAGAAGAAAATGATGCGCCTAGCCTTCATTATAAACCACACCCACAAATCTGAAGCTCACACTCCAAAATGCGTTTCTCTAAGGCACCAAAATTCCAATGTATTGTGACTCGAAAATCTCACCCCCTACTCACCCCATACTTATGTCCACCTTCCCATGTGAATAAAGTACCTTTAATTTTCCGGCAACGAAAATTTTTCCCGGCATCAGACAACAGACGATTCCGGTGGGATTTCCCACCCATAATAGCCTATCAACTAATTAGAACATATATTATCAATATTAAAGTTATCATGGCTATTGCATTGTTGTTTATGGTGGGAAATACTATTATAAAATAAATGGTGATAATCATATTGTTGTTGACCACATCATTATAATTGTTAATATATATATTACTTATGATTAGATTGAATATTGGAGATCATTAAAGTAGATAAAAAGGAAATCTAACTTTACACCTGCATTATACAAATCATATAAATACTATCCCCTTGTGTTCATATTAAGTTCTAATTCAGACATTAGATAGATATATAAGTGATGTATTCTAAATTCTAAGATATAATGGTATCATGAAGATATAATGTTATTATTAATATTATATAGAAATTATAAATGTTAAACAAATAATTAAGTCATTACATATTGAATTTGAAACTTCCACTAAAACTCCTTTGAGAATTGTGTCATTTGTGTTTAGAATCAACTCTATATGCGGGCATGACACCTTGTTAATGGAATGATCACTTTAACTAATGTGTTTCAAAAAAAAATTGTTGGGTCTTCTTGATGAAAATTTTCAGGCATGACAATATCTAAAATCTTATAAAAAAATATTGTCATTTTATTATGGTTAGGGTGGTCAGACAAACACCTAGTTCTTATTTTTTCCCTGAAATTTAAGTACTACTGTATTGAAATTTCAAAATTTCACCAAATAGATTTTTTTTTTTAAATAAACTTAGTAGTTTAGAAACTACATTCAATTTGCTATAGATTCTATTCTTACATATTTTTGAAATAATATAGATAAATTATTCAAATTTTTACATCAAGTTGCCTAACTCTGATTTTTCTGAATTTTTCGCCACTTTAGGGCCTGTTTTCTCCATGATGATCCTGCACATACCCAATAGTACTATCTGGGAGAAATATTTTTTCTCCGCATTTCTTCGTGTTGTGTTTTCTAGTCATGTGGATCTAGGAATGCTCTTATATTGTTCATATATATCTTCAGTCTGATTTGTTTGAGTTTTGGTGCTCCACAAGGTTGGATTCATGTGCGACAATGTGTGAAAGTTTAACTGGGTGTACAAAATGAGTATATCTTTTAGGTGTATGATGTTGTGAAGGATTTTTTGGATTTCAAGGTGTTGATGGAATATTCTAGATTATGTTTTTAAGTTTTTTGTGTAGTTTGCAAGTTTTCTTTGAATGAAAGGAAGTTTGTACTTAATTTTTTAATGGATTTAACACAAGTTATGTCGACCTTGGGTGTTTACACTAATTGTGGATATGCTTCAATGTTTGTGGAAGAGTGGTGTAATGTGTGTGTGTGGATTTAGGTCTAATTTAAGGTGTGATGTGGTTCACCTTCATTCCTTTCCACCACGAGAATGTTTTGGTGCCAACCTAATTTGAATTAACATGTTTGAGGTGCATAACTGAACTTGTAGATTATTTTCAAGGTTGAGGATGGTATATATGTATGATGAATTCATGGATTATAGTGTGTAGTGTGTTGTGTGAATTGTTGAGATCTAAAGTGCGAAAGTGAAAAATTTAGTGTGAGCTTTAATGCCTAAGTCTAATGGAAGTAGTGAGTAGAAGGTGTCTACATTCTTCAAAGAGAGTGTGAATTTTCTTGTGAAGCAGTGGTGGATCGTTTTTGTTGCCCTAAGATGGATTTCTCATTGTAACAATCTTCAAGTTATTTCTTCTTTCTAATCTAGAAGTGAGCCATTGATAGTGAGCCCTTCGGTAGTGGGTCTATTATATTCGGTGTTACAATTACTTTATATTATAAGCTAATCTTCACCATGGTTTTTCCCTTCTTAGTTTTTCCACATAAATCTGGTGTTCTCATGTGTTTGGATGTGTTTACATTATTGATTCTTATGTTTATATTCTACTAATGCATTATAAGGGTATCAAAGAAAGGTTCCTTAATTATCTTGTGCATTCAACAATTGGTATCAGAGAAAGGTTCCTTAGAAGAAAGCTTAACTGCTTGAGGTAGATCCAATGGTGCACAAGAAAGAGAATCCTTTATTTGATGGATTTGATTATGCATTTTGGAAGACTGTGATGGAAGGTTTCCTTGTTTCCCTGGGGTTTGGATTTCAGTTGTCAATTGATGATGGATATACAATGGCTATAAAAGGATCATCAACTAATGATGAGATCAAGTCTTATGAGAATAATGGAAAAGCAAGGTATGCTCTCTTGAGTGGTCTTTCTAATTCAAAACTTGTGAAGTTTATGATCTATAAATCTGCTATAAAAGTCTGGAGGAAACTAGAAATTTTCTATGATGGAGATGATAAGGTCAAGAAATCAAAGAGGTAAAATATGAACACTAAGTTTGAAACCCTAAGGATGAAAAAAGATGAAGATGTTATAGGATACATGCATAGAGTGGATGAAGTTGTCAATTCCATCAAAGGCCTTCGTGGAAAACTTGAAGAAGATGAGGTGGTAAAGAAGGTATTAAGAACTCTTCCTAAATATTATAGTCGTACAATTTCTACTATTGAGGAAGCTCGGAATTTATATCATTATTCCAAAGATTAGTTGTTTGGTGCTTTAACTACTTTTGAATTGAGAGATTTTGGTCCAAATAATTCAAGAAAATAGACTACTTTTAAAGTTGGAAGAGAAAAGAAGAATGAGGAATCAAGTTAGGATTAGTTTGATGAGTTAGAAGCAAACATTATGAGGATATTGGAAAAGGGCACTGGAAAATATAGAGGTAAGTTACCTTTCAAATATTTTAATTGTGGAAAGATAGGTCATTATGCTTCAATATTTCTAGTTAGAGCTTCAAATGAAAAATTTAAGGAGAATAGAGGTAAATCAATTAAGAGAAGTTATTATGTTAAAGAAGATGTCAGTATATCCGATGATGAATGCTTGTTCATGTCTCTAAATGTTGGAACTAATTCTTCTAACTCTAAGAGAGGTGTACATGAAGATGCTTTGAAAGCATGTTATAATGGAACTATAGTGACTTCTTTTCATGCAAGAGAGGACAAAAAATACTGGATTATTGACAACAGATGCTCAAATCATATGGAAGGTGGAAATATTAAGTGTGTTAAACTTGAGAAGCTTGAAGGAGGTCTTGTTAAGTTTGGTGACGATACATCTAATAAGATATGTGGAAAAGGTTCAATCAGTTTTGATAGCAAGCATAATACAGATGATGTTCTTTATGTTAAGGGTCTCTAGCATAATCTTCTAAGTGTAGTACAAACATGTAGCAAAGGATGTAATCTTGTATTTCTAGATGGTGGTTGTGAGATCAGGAAAATCTCCAAAAAACTAGTTGTTGTTGGAAGAAGGATAGATGAGAATTTTTATCAGCTTAAGGGTGCTAATGGTATCTGTTTTATGAATAAAATCAATGAAAGTTTGAAATGGCATAGAAGCATGTATCACATCAATTTTGATAGCCTATTGAGGATCAACTCTTCTCAAGCTATGAGAGATCTACCAAAGATTATAAAGCTTATCAATGAAGTTTGTGCAAGGAATGTCAGGTTGGGAAGCAAACAAGGAAAATGTTCAATGTTAAAGAATACTCTACCACAAGACCTTTGGATTTGGTGCATATAGACCTTTGTGGAACTACAAGAACAATAAGTTTTCAAAGTGATAGGTATTTCATGTTATTGATTGATGATTACTCTAGAATGACTTGGTTAACTTTTCTCAAAGAAAAATAAGAAGCTCTAGATAAGTTTAAGGAATTTAAAGCTATGGTTGAGAATGAAATGGATATGAAAATCAAATGTTTAATATTTGGCAGAGATGGAGAGTTCACCTCAAATGATTTTAACAATTTTTGTGAAGATCATGGAATAAAGAGACATTTTTCAGCTCCTAGGACTCCTCAACAAAATGGAGTGGTGGAAAGGAAGAATATAACTATTTAGGAAGCAACACAGAAAATGATGAAGGAAGTAAATTATTGTATGTCTACTGGAGAGAAGCAATTCATATTGTATTCTACATACTTAATAGAGCACAAGCAAGGACAAATAGTTCAAAGACTCCCTATGAGTTATGGTATGGAAGAACTCCTACTATCAAATATTTTAGAGTATTTGGAAACAAGTGTCATATTAGAAGAGATGAAGAAAACTTAGAAAAGTTTGATGCAAGGTCTAATGAAGGAATCTTCCTTGGATACTCTAAAAAGAGCACGACTTACTAGTGTTATAACAAGAGGCTAAAAAGAATTGTTGAAATTGCAAGTGTCAAATTGGATAAAGACTTATAGAAAAGTTCAGTTTTGATAGAAGGATATGAGTCAAATGAGTCCTCTTGTAGAGAAGAGGAAGATGTTGGTAAGGAAAAAGAAAGTGCAGGATGAAGAGGAAGAAGCTCCAATAAGGATCCCTAAGACCCCTAAGTATGTCCAAAGGAATCATTCTGAAGATCAGATCATTGGTGACAAAAGTAGAGGTGTATTGACAATAATAAAGGTTGTTATGACAAAAGAACAAATAAATATACGTTTACTTTCCAAATTTGAACCGAAAATAGTAATTGAGGCATGCAAAGATGAATTTTTGATCAAGGCTATGAAAGAAGAACTGATGCAGATTGAGAAGAATCAAACTTGGCGTTACACCCCATTGTGTTATTACCTATTTAGTGTTACTTTGATGAGTTGAAATGCTTTAATACATGAATATTTTTTGTATATATTTTGATGGAAAATATGATGAATGAATGTGCAATTCAATATGATACTTTAAATGTTTAAAAAATGAAAATATATGATGCACATGAATGCAATGTTATTAGTTAACTACTATTGTGATGTACTAAGTTGGATGTAGGAAATGAATCAAGCCTCCAGAAGAGAGGGGGGGTATCACTCAGGAGAATATGTTGGTTTGGTAACCCTTAATATGCCTATTTGAGCTATCACAAACTCACATCCTAGTTTGGTCAAGTTGATTCAGGTAAGTTTAGGAATTGGTAAGTAACCTTTAGTCATAGTTTGGGAATAATTTGTAATGGTTTTGGTTTTATTCTTTGATTGTTCTTGATTTGGAATATGTAATTAAGTATTTTTGTTGAGTGTAAGTTCTTTTTTGTGTATTCATATTTATATATTAACCAATAAGTATATACATAAAATGTATATATGTATATATGTACATGTTTACGATAACTCATACTTGCAAATATATACATGCATGTGTATACATAAGTAGATGTATTTACACATACTCATGTATGGATATACCATATGCATATGAATATCATTGGAAATACACAACATATATATATACATTTTGTATATATATATAACAATTGATGAATATATAGATATATGTGTTTATTATGGATATTAAGATAATGATATATGTAATATATATATTAATATATATGTATGTCAATATATTGAATACATACATATTAATATATGTATATAATCAATAGTATATATATGTAAATTGGCAAATAATGATTTAATAAATGTATATATGTATTAATATATATAATATAATGATGAAATTTATAATATATATTGATATAATGTTTGAATACATTTTGAAATGTTTTAAAGAAAATTTGGGTGCATATATAGCACAAGCCATATTGTAGAGCATGGCGTAAATAAAAGCTAGCATAGTGATAAAAAAGTAAAGCGCATATAATGCACATATGAGTCAAAGCAGTACATAGTTTGTATTGTTAAGTGAATGCATATAAAAGAAGAATGTAAAGCACATAAAGTGAGTGCTATAGTGAAATGATTTAGTTCATTAAAAAGTTGTTGATAATCAAATCACGCACAACATGTTGATGTGTAAAGTGTACAACGCCATTACAGGTAGAATAAAACAAATAGAGACTATGAAACCAATGTGCAGCTAAATATGAGCACTGAGACTTTGTCAAGACAGAGATGGTTGAAGCTTAAGGGGGTAGTTGACTTGCTTAGCAATTAGGAAACCTGTAGATAAGTATTTTTGAGTTTGACTCCATAATTCATTTTTGTCACTAAAAAATGGCGACTCATCCTCATTGGAGAAGTTGGAAATATATGGACTATATATGTGTTTGCAAATTGAGATTTTTAAGAAGCCACATTTCATTCTTGTTGCCCAAGTCGATGAATTTTACAAGGGAATTAGTTTTTTGTTAAAGTAGTGGAGATAGGAAGAGAAAAGGTGATAGTTTTGAGAGCTTGTTTGTAGCATCGAGTTTCTCAATTTTAAGTATAAATAGAGGTAGCTCTTCTAATTTTTGTTCACTCATTCATTATAATTTCTTCTTATTCTTAATTCTATAGTTTTTTTGGTAGTTTCTATGTGAGAGAGTTGCTAAAGAGCTTAGTGAGGAAAAAGAGTTTGTTTAAAATATTTGCATATTGTTGAGAGAATTGTGAGAGGCTATGATTGGTGATATATTGATTTTATAAGGAGAAACAAGCGTGACTATGAGATTTGAGCTTAGGAGGAAATATCATCATTGGGAGCTACAAATTTTAGGCATGCTAATTTTACTTATTCTTTTTTTTGTTGAAATCATTTTTGAATACAAGTGCTTGAGAATTTAAGATGTATTGTTTGTTATGTTGAACATGTTTTTGATATTTCGTTTATTCTTATTTTAAAGAGCTTGCATAATCCTTGGGGAATTTATTATGAAACCTTAATGGTTGATACTATATAAATATTTATTCTTTATGTTGGAATTTGTGTGGTTATATAAGATAATCTTAGTGTATTATCTTAAATACCTAAATTGTCATAGATTATATTTATGCTTCAGAGGTTGTGTAATATGGGGATTAATATTACCTTGAAGTACTATGTTGAGATTATCATTTTTAATCATATATGTTCAAGTGTGGTTAATTTGGCTATTCCTAGGATTAGGATAATCCATAGATGGAAGTAATCTATTGGTTAGTTAGCACTTTAGATGAACATCACCATTTAGAATAAAAGCACATTATGATTGGGATGAGTATGAATGGTAAAATACCAAACTAAGCTAAGGGGTGGGTGAATGTATGAATTCACTTTCAAGTGACTAATTATATTAGAAAATTTGGCCAAAGTAGTGTAAGTAGCCACTATTTACATTATCGGTTCACTATGAGCCAGGTTCATAACTAGGTTGGGAATGGCATACACGTAGGTTGTAACCAATGTATGATAGTGCTAGATTATGTAGGACATAACACCATGATCATGAAGGCTAGTATTATGAGGTTACCAACCCAATCTCTTCATTGAAGGGAAGGGAAATCTTACCAATTAGGTAGATGTGTGGGGGACCGTAATAAGTCTGTGGCTGGTGAAAAAGCACTTGAGTGATACTCTCCCTCATATAGTTGGAGGATAAAATTTGAGGATGTATTCCAACAAGGACATTTGGACTATTTGTATCTATGTTTCATTAATCTCATGGTAGCTAAGTATGTAACATGTATCTCTATCTTTATGTAAAATTATAAATGGAAAAATGTTATCATTACATGGGATTATGTATTATGAAATCATTACTTTGATTATGTAATGTTTCTTTATAAATGCAATGGGAGTTTAGAATGGGAATATTTCAAATGTGCATCTTATTATTAAATTTGAAAAGAAAATTTGTATAACTATATGTTGGTAAATATAAGCTATTCACATTTGTGTTAAAACATAGTTAAATTTATTTGGGTAAAACATTGGGCTTGCTACATTTGGTAACTTGTCCCAAGACCAACAAATAAGAATGTGATTGGAACTAAGTGAGTGTTTCAAAACAAGCTAAATAAGAATGGACAAGTAGTTAGGAGCAAGGCAAAGCTTGTGTGTAAAGGCTACTCACAAGTAGAAGGAATAAAATTTGAGGAGACATTTTCTCTACAGGAAAGGATGGAGGGTATTAGGATGTTTTTAGCCTTTGCAACATATAAGGATTTCAAAGTTTATCAGATGGATGTGAAGTCTACATTTTTGAATGTTGAGTTGGTAGAATAGGTATATATTGAACAACCAGAAAGCTTTCAGTTATCAAATAATCCTAACATGGTTTGTAGATTGAAGAAGGAATTATATGGACTCAAGCAAGCTCCTAGAGCTCGATATACAAGATTTGATAGGTACATGTTACAACAGGGATTCAACAAAGCTACCATAGATAACAATCTTTATTTTAAATTTGAGAAAGATAAAAACTTGATTGTGGTTGTGTATGTTGATGATATAATATTTGGATGAAGTGCAACAATGTGCAAGAGATTTGTAGAAGAAATGCATAAAGAGTTTGAGATGTCTATGTTTAGGGAGATGAATTTTTTCCTCAGGCTTCAAATCAATTAGACAAAGAAAGGAATATTCATATAACAGTTTAAGTATGTTAAGGAAACACTGAAGAAGTTTGGAATGGAATACTCTAAACTAATATGTACTCCCATGGTTACTAGTTGCAAGCTAAGCAAGAATGATGAATGTCCTAAGGCTGATCAGAGAGAGTGCAGATCAATGATTGGTGGAATATTATACCTAACTTCTACTAGACCAGATATCATGCATGCAATTTGTCTTGTGGCTAGATTTTAAAATCCTAGAGAGTCACATGTGGCAGCAATAAAGAGGATATTTAGACACTTAAAGGGAACTCTAGAACATGGATTTTGGTGTTTAAAGGATACTGATTTATCCCTAAGTGCTTATACAGATGTAGTTGGGAAGGTTTTTTGGATGATATAAGTACAAGTGGTACATACCTATTTTCTTTCTTGGAAGTAGGTTGGTATCTTGGCTAAGTAAGAAGCAAGATTCGATGTTATTATCTACTACAACTCAGTAGAGTGCATTGTTGCAGCATCATGTTGCACACATGTGTTTTGGATGAAGAAAACATTGAATAATATTAGAGTGTCATGATAAACTAATTTCTATCTTATGTGATAATACAAGTGATAAATATTTTAAAGAATTCGATAATGCATTCAAGGATAAATCATATCTCAATCTGGTATCACTTTCTAAGAGAGACGGTTGTAGCGAATGAGGTGAAGTTGGAGTATGTGCCTACCAAGGATTAGGTTGTTGATATCTTCACAAAGGCTCTTCCAAAGGATACTTTTGAGCATCTTCAGGAGAAGTTAGGGGTTATTTTTTCATTTCAATTAGATTTATAAGGTTATGCATCAGTCTATTGGATTTCAAGATTAATTCCTTATTCTAGATTGATGTTGGTGGCTACCTCTTAGGGGGGAACAGGTAGTGGCATTGTTGGTCATTACAGTTAGGGGGAGTAAGTGTTATTATGTTAGAAGAGAGTAAACATGTAGATGTTTTCCTTTGTTAGTTGTGTCAAATGGTATGAGTAGGAAAAGGAAAAGTGTAGGTTGTAGTAGTTGTTGGTTAATGTAGCATGTTGTGTATTTCTAAGGGGGAGAGTGTAGAAAATTGAATTGGAAAGGAAGTTGTAGAGCAGGTGTATGTGTGACTGATGTCAAAGGGGAAGAAAAGAAAAGAAAATATGTGTTTCCATTTTCCATTGATGTAAAAAGGGGAGAGAAAGCTAAAAAGCCATATGGAAAAAGGGGGAGAGAAGTATTGTAAAAGAGGAAGTGTTGGAAAGAGTAGATGCTTGTATAAGAGGGAGCAGTGTGCACTAATGTGTAGTGTATGTGGAAGTGATCAAATATGTTGTTTTTTTATTGATGGTTTTTATATCATGTATTGCCATCAATGATAAAGGAATATTTGTAGACACATGAAATTGACATCAAACATTCCTTATATTTAACTAATTTATATTCGTCCATCAATTAAATAAATCAAATTTAATTGATTAATCTCCTAAGGTCATCAATTTAAATTGAATAAATTAACTTTATTTAACTTAATCCTATCATTATCCCTCTTTTATTAAATAAATCAAATATTTATTTAATCAGGTCTCAAATCACCTTTCATCTCCCTTTGATTTGATTTAAATCCCTAAATCTAAGTCAAATGGGTCAAAACCACCTAACATCATCTAAATTAATCTAAGCCTGATTAATTTAATCTAATCACCCATCACATCCTCTAGCTTTTCCCACTTGCACAAATAAATCAATCTATTGATTTATTAATTCATCATTTTCTTTCAACTTGGCATAAAAGGATAATATTCTTCCAAATTTGAATCTCCCCCCAAATTGGCATGTGCATCCAACAAAGCATTTAAGAGGTCCTACATGTCTCTTACATGTCTCTTGCAAAGGTCAAACTTATCATTTAACTCTCAAATTCAAATTTCAAATCTCCCCCTCTTTGTCACATTGACCAAAATGTGCTCATTCCTCAACCTATCACAAGTTGACAAGTGGCTCCTTCCTATTGGTGGACCTTTAGTTCCACATCCTCCATGTTTGGAATTCTTTTATCCTTCTTGGCTATAAATAGAGAGCTCCTCTATTGTATTACTCCTCCACAATCTCAGTATCTTTGTTATACACACATCATCTTGCATCTTGTTCATCATATCTTCATAGCATTTCATATCATCTTCATCATGGAGCCTAGCAAAGGATTGGGAAAGGGCTTCTTTCCACATCGAGGAAGCACCAATCCACTATGAGATAAATATACTTTATGTTTTTTTTATATGCTTTAGTTTCATTTGTTTGCATTTGGAAGCATGATGTATTATCTCATAGGGATGCTTGATTTGTTGTATTCAAATTGACATTGTTACTAATGTTCACCAAAGTTGAAGTTTATGCAGATTTAGCAACCACAATATGGTGCTAGAAGGAGGGCTCCTAGATTTTCTTCACATTTGGTCATAGATTTTCTTCACACTTGCTGTGCATTGTTTATTAGCCTAGCATTTGCAAAAGTTTTTAAAGCCTTTACAATAAATCTACGTTATGTAATATCCATATTATACTTCTTTGAAGAATTCTTTCAAATGAATAATGTGCCTTGTCTATACTTCCACAATTTGAAAATGTTTCTATCTGGCCCTTTTTTTTTAGTATAGCTCCTACAGAAATGACATATTCACTTGTGGCTTGTAGACACACATCTGATAAGTTAGCACAATATTTGTGAGTTACTTCTTAATCAATCATTCAAACTTTGCATAAGAGAATTAAAATTACATGAAGATTGTCTCCAAAGTGCTCAAGTTTTTGTACGTGGTTTTGTTAGAAAGATACTTCCTGAAGAAAAAAAGAAAGAACTTTAACATGTACAACAAGAAGATATGCATTTGTAAATAAAATCAGATCATTTATTTATCCAAAACTTCTGCTATGTGCCATTGCTTAAATTCTTTGCTAAATCACATATCATATTGTTGTCTATTCTAAAATGAGTAATAAGTCTCAGTAGTTGTCTATAAGAATAGAATAAGTATAATGGATTTGACAAGATATTTTTCTGTATGAAGATGAGAGTATCAAGTGGGATAAATAATAGAAGAAGAAGTGCAATAGAGGGATAAAGGAGGTAGGTGGAGTATTTATGAAGTCATGCACTCTGCCCGCCTCTACTAGAAGATCTGCCACCAATCACTCATCGATTAGAAATCAGTAATAACTTTTATCAGATAGTGTCACTGCATTAGATTGATACCTTTGTCTGTTTTCAAAATATGTATCTTATGAGGCCTGTTGATTAAGAATAAATATGCATCTATCATTCTTGGTGAGTGTGAGATTGCAAGTATCTATAGAAGAGATTGCAACTGTAGAAAGTGGCATCATTTGCTGAGGAAGCATGCTGGATAAACATTGTATTTAGCACACAGACTGGACTCTCGTGCGGTCTTCTTCTGAATGAAATCTGTGATAGTGCTGATGATAGAAGGAGAACAAGGAAACATTAGAAGCGTAAAGCTTCACCGTGCATTTTCTATTGCTCACCTGTAAGTCAGACCTGCCACCGCCAGTACAAGAGGATGACCACCACTCACTCAAAGACTTCCATCATTGTCATCCACATAGAGGCACCTCTGAGAGTCCTCAATGTCAATGGTGGAGGAGCGGTGTGCTAGTTCAAGCATGTGTGTTGCATAAACTTTTGAGGCCTTCGTTGCTAATCTGAATGCCTAGAACGCACTCCAGGAAGTAGAGGAGAGCATGACCCATCTTCGTTAGGACTGCAGATTGGCCAATCTTTAATGATAGAGTACATGTCTGCCAAGAAAGTCATTGAATGACATTTTGAGTTCCGCATTTTCATGTCTGCATTTTGACATGGAAGTTATAGTATTGAAGCTGACAGATAAGAATGAGTTATGGATCGAAACCATATCTCCGTTTCACTCCAACATATGTTTTTTTTATTGAAACCACTGTATCAACTGCCTGGCATATGCGTAGGAAAACTCTATCTAATCATTTAAGTTGTAGTTGTTAGGAAATTACGTTTGGAAGTTTATAATCGCCTAGATGCAAATCAAATGTCATCTAACATATTTATTTCCCGCAGGTAAACCACTGACATATAATCTTGAATCATGACAGAGCTTTATTGAAGATTTTGACTTTTATTTAAAAATTTATCTGTATTTATGGCGAATGGTGATGGGAATGTGTGGATTTGATTGCTGATTAAATGTTATCACCTTCCAACTGCTAATACAACCATGTTTGATACTGACTATCGTATGACTTTGCTAGGCATGGTGTTGAGTGGTCACCAAGGTTTGAGGTCTATTAACTGCTGATATGATGAATTTGGAGAAGATGTTCTCCCCAATCCATCATGTTGACCATGGGCCGAGTATGATGTCAAAAGTTGAGCAATAAGTTCAATACAATTTAATATGACAACAAATTATCTTCTTTCTTTTCTTTTTTCTTTTTAAAAAAGAAGAAGAAGAAGAAGATTTTAGATTGAACTTGAGGATTTAAAATGTCCATTGAGTGATATTTGGCAAAGTTAGTGAAAACAATAAATTGTGGTTGAGTGGTCAAGACGGCATAATGGCAAAGATGAGTCACATTTGCATAGTGAAAATATTTGATTGCTTTTACTTGCGATTGCAAATTTAGGGAAAGTTGTGCTTTAATTAGCTTTCAATTGTTTGGGCCTCCCAATCCCATTATTGAAAAATAATGAATGAGCATTTAAAGTCTATTGTAGGTTGGAGATTTCTTTTTTTTAGAAAGGGGTAATATTGAAATTCATTATCATGACTTGATTTCTACATTAAAACTAAAGTATTTACATGTCTTTAGCTTTTGTTCAAAATACAATCATCATATCACATAGGAAACTAATGCACTTGACACATGATCATTTTTTGTTTTTGATTTCATAGGTTGACATTGGAATCAAGCAAAAGCAAGCAAGATTGGAGTGAAGTGAAGCTGAGCATTGAAATTTGAAGTTGAAAAAACATTTTTTAATGCTTGGAGCTTCCGTCCTATGCCTTAATTTTCTGTTTTAGACTAGCTCATTTGTTTTTGGGCTTTAAAAAAAACATTTCAAAGGCTTTCAATTTTCATTGCAAAGGGTTTAAAATGAACTTTAGGAAAATTGACTAGATTTCATTTGAGGTTAACAAATTGAACAAAGACAACTTTCAAATCTCATTTTGGTGCTTTAAAACGAATCAAAATATTTTTTTGTGGGGTTAAAATGAACATGTGCTACTTTGTTTTCATGATTACTTAAACTAACATCATCAAAAAGGATGTATGCGCTTCTCTCGCACTTCACAGCGATCTTGAGAATCAAAAGGACTTTTTGGTGATCTTAGGTTAAGATAAAGTGATCACCTCCACACTTCATTTTGGGTTTAAAATTGAACAAAACACTTTGCGAGTGTGAGTAAACCTATTGCATATGTTCTCCCTATTTTTTTAAATGAAGGTTCATCGAACTATGAATATGTTTACTCACTTTTTTCTATCTTAGAGGGCCTGCCTTGGGGAAAAAGTACTCACCCAAGGGAACAACTCAACTGGTAACACTCTAAAGCCAAGAGTATTTCCAGTCGAGATATAAATGTGGGTATTGGAATAAATGCCAATATCACACTATTGACTCTAACAAGAAGGGAAGCAATGGTCTCTCTCCATGCTGGGTCAACTCCTATGAATGAAAAGTCTGAATTAAAACCCTTGTTTTAGAATTGCCAAAATCCTTGATCTATTTGTTGGTGCAAGAATGGTCGTTCTGAAGCTGCCCCAAAATTTTACGGTCTTTAGTAGAAATGGAAAGCATGCCATGGGAATTTCATGGGTGTTGATGCTTGGCTGCCCCGTATAAGTGAGTGTCGTGGAGGGGAGCCAGTGGGGTCAAGTATCTAACCATTTGCTAAAGATAAGCATAGATGGACTTGTCCAAGTGGGGATTCAACAAATATTGTCTTTCACATCCATAGGATTGTGCCTATTCTTGGTTGCAAAACGCTTTGGTTTTTCGAAGATGTTTTGGAAAAAAAAACTTAACATCATCATCAAAATTTCAAACCCTTTAGGAGGAAAATACAATTGACCCAATTAATGTGTGATTGCTTACCCTTGGGATTCTCATCCTTAGAGGTTTATAAACACTTGGATTTACATCTCAATTTTCCTACTAAAGTTAAACATTAGGAAACCTTTGCCTTGATTTCCTTGATTTCCACATAATGCACTCTGTGGGATGAAAGAGAATTAAGACATTGGACATCTAGTTTCAAAAGCTAATCAAGAAGTGTTTGTGGTAAAAAGAATCCATTAAGAAAAGATTGAATCAATTGGACCCCACACATGTGCTTGGCATCTTTTGGTCATATGGTTTTCATGCAAACATTGGTCTTTTGATTTTGAATTACTCTTAGAGAAAGGCATGTTATTCAATATCTTGGTCTTGTAAACAAGTCCTTCCTAGGTTCATTTAGGATTAAATCAAACAGTTCATCCAAATTCCCAAAAATTAATCATATCCATCCCACCATACAACTTTAAGAGCCTTGGAAACATCATTCTAGACTTGGGTAAATTAGCAAAATCAAAATCACCTTATTTAGTTAGGTGTATGGGAATGCATCCTTTCTCATACATTTAATTGACTTAGCAATCCTTTGAACAAGTTCACCCTAAGATCACATCTAACATCTTATGGTTTAGAAATCCATTATCCAATCAAACCAATAAAAATCAAACCCTAAGTCTAGCATTGATCTAAAGTCCCTAAATGTTCAACACTCATACCATTTACCCCTTTCATCCTTCATCTTGTCATTAGTCCTAAGAACCTTAGAGGTAACTTTTGCAACAAGGTCAAAACACAAGAAGAACATGGAATATAAACTTGATCCATATATCATGAGTAATCCAAGTCAACCAAACTATCAAAGCCTTACAATGTAGATCAATTATCAAAACTCACATTTATACAATCCATACATGGGATGATTATCTCCTACAAACCTCAATGGTACAACAAATTTTAGTATGCCTAGTCAAAATTTTGGAACACCTTTCTCGATGGTAGATCTAAATCCAAAACTACAAATCTATCAACCAAACACCCAATGTATGAGCCTTCAAACGAACAACATCATCCCATCAAATCCCTACATACCAAATGTGAATGTACCAAGTACAACTCTACCAAACATGAACATTTCGAATCCACACTTGGAAAACTTTGGGATAGATATGCTTGCAAATCATACTAATGTTGTTCAAAATCCAAACAAGATGTTAACAACTCCAAGTCAAGGTAACACCATGCAAAATCAAAGTTACCTAAATCAAGGCAATGTGATTCCCAACATCAACAATGTTCAATTTCAACCCATAATTCCAAATCTAAATGTCATCCCAAATCAGAACATTGTCCAAAATCAATTTGTCCATGATCCCATGCAAACACCACAAGTGTACATCCCAAATCTGCTTGAACAAAATCCAAATCAAGGGAGTCAAATTCAAAATCAAGATCAAATTTCGATAGAACAACTTGCTTCACATGCCAAACTAATTGAATTATTGAGCCAAGAGATATCTTCACTCCAAAATTAGTACACTCTTCCTTTGGTTGAACCATGCCATCAAAGCGTTGAGTTGTGCCCACAACCACATCAAGAACAATATCTCCAATGTCAAGAAGTTAGATGTCAAGATCAACCACATCAACAAATTCAACCCCTACATCTTGAAGATCAATCACCACATCTTGAAGACCAATCACCACATCTCCAAAATCAATCACCACAAGGTCAAATCTCACAAGGTAACAAATGGAAATACACATCACTTGGGGGACCCATAGAATTGATCATGCAACAATTGGCACAAGAAAATCTCATTAAACTCCCTGTTTATGAGGATTATCAAGAGCCCTTAGTTAAACAACCAGGGTATAATGAGAAGTAATTTTGTGATTTTCACAAAACAAAGGGACACAGAACATCAAATTGTATTCAACTCAAAAATCTCATCCAAGATCTGATTGATCAAAAGATAATCACTATTGGGGATAATGATAGCATTGGCAATCTGTCCATCACAATTGTTGAGAACAAGGATCAAGATCATTCCATCACTGAGAACCTTGAAGCTATGTCTACTTCATCCAATGATCAAATCAACATATATCAAGAGTCACTTTTCAATCATGATCATAATCCACCAACCAACAATGATCCAATCCAAGAAATGTCAACATCACTTGACCCTATGGTTGAAGACATTCACAATCTCTCTACCACAATTGTTGAAAACAATGTTCAAGATCTCTCAATTAAGGAGCACATTGAAGATGTTTCTACCCCATCCAATGATCAACTCACCATACATCAAGAGCCAATTTTTAGTGATCTATTTCAAGGAGTGTTAGAACTATTTGATTCTATTGACATAATGCACGATCCATCGACTAATGATCATATTGAAAATGTCTCTACATCACCTAATGAGTTAGAGAACATATCTCAAGAATCTATTCGAGAGCATGATCATCACCTTTCATGAAAGTATAGCAATAATCCTTTCCAAGACATATCCTTTGACCTCATGGTTACAGATACTGAAGGAACCCTGAAATCGACACTTGGAGATATCCAAGAACCCTTTATAAGCAATCCATCCTTTGAAATTGACCCATGTCAACAAACTAATCGAAAGCATGTCAAAGGTGATTCCAAAATTATTTAGGATCAAGAATTCGTATCTCCAAGCTACTACAATGATCTAATGGACACTCTCCTATCTATACAAGATGTCACAAATGATGATCATATCCACATAGCACATACTTCGCCATCTACCCATGAGATGCTTTCTTTGGATGGACACGTAGATGATCTTCATTCAAAACAAGATTCCTTTACTACTGACATTATTACACAAAAAGAGCAGGTTATTTATTCCTATAGTCAAACTGAGTTGTCAACATCAGGATCAGATATATGGGTATGTGCAGGATCATGATGGGCCAAAAAGTGGCAATATGATGGGTATTGTAGGGTATGTGGCTTACGACTTTTTTTTACCCAAAATTGATGAAATGAAAAGGGTTTTTAAAGGAGATTCTCAAATTTCCACCAATATAAATTATACTATACTTTGAATTTAATAAATAATTATTATTCATTTTCTATTAAAATTATGACTAAAGTCTCGATTGATAGGCTGATTGAAAAACATCTATAACTTTCAAATGGTATCACATTTTTGGAATACAAAACATGAATCACATTCTATGTTTCACATACTATAGGATTAAAAAAAGAAAAATTGAATTTCATCAAGTTTTGACCAAGTTAAGGTGGTCAGACATACGAGTTTTTATATTTTTTAAAAGTTGTAATAAAAAAAATCATAATTAATTATTTACTTGGAAAAAAATTACAAAAAAATATTCATCACATCCATACATGAGTCCTATACTTATTTATAAAATCTTATAAAAAAATATTATCATTTTATTGTGGTTAGGGTGGTCAGACAGGACACCTACTTCTTATTTTTTCCCTAAAATTTAAGTACTACTACATTAAAATTTCAAATTTTCACCAAATAGATTTAAAATAAATAAATAAACCTAGTAGTTTAGAAATTAAATTCAATTTGCTACAGATTCTATTCTTATATATTTTTGAAATAATATAGATAACTTATTCAAATTTTTATGCCAAGTTGCCTAACTTTGATTTTTCTGAATTTTTTGCCACTTAAGGGCCTGTTTTTTCCATAATGATCCTGCATATACCCATATCCCAAATTCAAACTAAGGACATCATGTATGAAGATATCCAACATTATCCACTCAAGGAAACCGGTCAGATAGAACAGGATATTCCAGAGTCAACAGAGCATCAAATTCCAATAACATCATCTGTAGTGGTCATTTATATCAGAGGTGCATTCTAAACAAGAGCTCTCAAAATAGGAAGAATCAAAGCATGAAGGTACTACTTCCACAATACTGGGGGAAACTGTCTCAAGAAAACGTCAACATAGAGAGAACGAAGAGTCCTTATGATGAAACTAGTGTCAATACTACAACCAGCCATGTCATGAATCTTCATCCACCCATCACCCCATTCATGAATTGGGACCAACGTCAAAAGAAATATTTGAATCAAAGCACAAAGAACATTACTAGAGAAAAAGAATCTAAAAAGCATATCAAACAAATCAAATACACATGGATACCAAAGAATACAAAGAAAGATTATCCCTATCAAGCTCCATCAGTCAAATAAACTATGGGGCAAAATAAAAAAGGGAAAAGTACCCATCAAAGATGTCCACAAAAGAAAAATCAGGCTTTTCAAGTGATGTACAAAGTGTATCAAGCAGTTGGTCCTAATTCCATGCACACTTCCATATCCACCCATCATTGCTCTTCTTCCCAAGTTTGGAGAGTCAAAGGTTCCAAACTTTCAACCAATCCATCTCTTATCCATAAACACATAACTCCATCCATGCCCCCACACATGATATCCAATTCTTACATTGACCATGTATTGGCAACAACCCTTCATCATAAGGATTCAGAAGGCACTCTATCGCGATGTGTGCACAAAGACAAAGTTAACTCTGATATCAACAAAGCAGACCAAGAATCTAAAAAGTTGTATTCAAGTGCACGTATCTTGGAAAACCAACTTCTTCAAGTAGGATATCGATGGCACATTATGAAAAAAGTGTCTACATCAACACCACAAGGTGGTTCAACATGAGCTTAAAATCTTTCAGAAAAATACAAAAAAACAAAAATTATGAAAAACCAAAAAAGAAAAAGAAAAAAGGATTGAAAATAGTGAAGAAAACAATCATCCTCTACTAAAAACTGCATGGGTGGTGCTTTGGGCAGGTACCATGATGAAAACCTGGCAAATAGGCATCATGAGTAGAATCGAGCATCTACGTGCACCAGTTCAGATGAAAGCATCTCATCCCATCCATAATAAATTCTAGCATTCCATCCATCTCATCCACAATAAATCCATCCATCCATGAACTAGTTATCCAATCCATTTTCATCCATCTGCATCCATAGTCCCAATTATCTTGATCTTGATGAAAGTTTGGGGCACACTTTATGCTTGCTTATGGTAAACATCTTGACATGAGTAATTTTCATTCATCCTCTCCTACCCAGCATTATATAAGCCATGAAACATTATCCAAATGAGCATTCTTTATCTGAACACCTTATCTTATCACAAGATAATCCTTGTCATCCTTTGCATGCTTACCATATCCATCCATCCATTCACCTATCCAAGCATCCTCCCATGATATTCCATGCATTGCCACACATAGGGGGCAAATATTTACATCTTGCTTTAGGAATAAATCTTGATCTATATCCTCCAACTTATGTGGTGATTTGAACATTGGCAAACGTGAAATCAAATTGGTCAAAAGCATTTGTGAGAAAGAATCCAAATCACTAGCCCTTGGCATATTTTGACAAGAAGATGTTCCCTATCAGGATTTATCTTTCATCAAACATCAATCCAAATAATTAGTATCAGTTGCATCTAACACACCCTTCAAACGTCACATCAAATCATTCAAACAAATTTTGTTCATAATCAAGCTTCATCAATCTTGATCGATCAAATCCAATCAAAAAATTATCATCTCAAGATATCCTTGTGTTGCTTAACACTATTCTTGCATTGTTGTGTATCCTCAACAATATTATCATCATCAATCCCTCATCATCTTGGGATATCCATCCTTATCCTTGTGTTGTGTAACACTATCCTTGCATTGTTGTGCATCCTCAATGTTATCATCATCAATCCATCAATCTGATCAATCAACCTTAGCTTGGTTTTCAACAAAATCTCAAAACAAAGCACTAATATCACACATCCATATCCAAATCATCAAAATCATGCGAAAAATCCAAAAACATTGATAAAAAGAAGAAAACATCAAAAACATGCAAATCCGAACTACGTCGTCTCTAAGCTTAAATGTAGGCAAGGCTAATCTTTGATCAGCCCCTGAGACAAAAATTCAAAAACATTCAAAAAACCAAGAAAATCCAAAAACATCCAAAATCACATCAAAATCCAAAAAACATTCATAAAATCTCAAAAAACCCCAAAAACATTGGAAAATCCAAAAAATCCAAAAACATTTGTAAAAATCCCAAAAAATACCAAAAATAGCCTCAAAACATTTTGAAAACTCCAAAAACATCCAAATATTTGAAAAATCCATCTGTCTCATCTCGCTTTCACTCGAAATAATCAATCATCCATAATAAACTGATCACCACCTTCATGCTTTGGCAACATAAACAAAAACAATCACAACAATCAGCAAAAGAAAACTTCAAACACAAAATCAAAATCGAAGGAACAAACTGTTAAATGCAAAATAAAACTCTTGATCATTTTCAAACATGTCAGTCAACCTTATATCAACGGCCTGTTAATCAACTTATCAACCCATCATCATCCTATACAATGCATGTCCTATAATATATCATTCTGACAATGGGCATCATTTTGGATATCACTTTGGATTCTTATCCTATCAAAACAAATCCCTTTTGCTAGAGATATGAAGAACATTGACTTGTTTGTGTACTTGATCTTTTCTTTTGATTTATCTTATTGCGCTCATTCCAATGACCTCTCGATGATGTCCACTCAAAATGATTTAGAGAGAAAGGAATGGGGCAACGATCATTATCCTTTTGTCTGTTGTGCTTGTTGGATATTCTTGTAATATAACTTGGCGAATACTTTCTTTGTTAGGTACGTCCTAGCAAGGTTTCCATATGTCAAGTGTGAACAAGAATACTCCTATCTATTTGTCGAGTTAAAGTCCATTGTACTAGGTACAACGCCATCCTAGTTCTTTATACCTTGATGCGTCGTATCTATGTGTATTATCAAACATAAGGTAAGTAGCCCTTTTAAAGTCCCAATCCTTGATTTAAGCGAATCATCATCTATCATCATCATCATCTCTAATAAAGTCTTGTCAGATCATGGACTTGTTGGATCCTCTTGTCATCATCTCATTTCTTCTTTCTTCTCTCCGTGCTAACATAACATCACTAATGCATCCATCTTGCATCCATCATGCATCCACAAACCATTAGCATACATAAATCTCATAATCATAGCATATCACATCATCCATCTCATCCATCTCACATGCATTATATCATCATTTAAGTTGTTTAGGATAATATAGATTGGTTATTCTAAGCATCTTAAAACCATCTAATTTGCATCATCATCGCAACCATCCATATGCCCACCTTGAACCTCTTTATCATGAGATCGACCCTCAAATCAAATCTTTTCACTCGATCTCTTGAGGGGGCAATGTACTAGTGTTCTTCTTTCCACTGGGGGATCTGAAAAAATAAATAAAAAAATTGAATTTTGATCGTAGAAAGTTTATTCTTTGAACCAATGCAGCAAGTACATTGCTTCAAAGAGGGGCAAAATGTAGACACGTGAAATTAACATCAAGAATTCCTTATATTTAACTAATTCATATTCACCCATCAATTAAATAAATCAAGTTTAATTGATTAATCTCCTAAGGTCATCCATTTAAATTGAATAAATTAACTTTATTTAATTTAAGCCTATCATTATTCCTCTTTGATTAAATAAATCAAATATTTATTTAATCAAGTCTGAAATCACCTTTCACCTCCCTTTGATTTGATTTAAATCCCTAAATCTAAGTCAAATGGGTCCAAATCATCTAACATCATCTAAATTAATTTAATCTTGATTAATTTAATCTAATCACCCATCACATCCTCTAGCTTTTCGCACTTGCACAAATAAATCAATTTATTGATTTATTAATTCATCATTTTCTTTCAGCTTGGCATAAAAGGAGAATATTCTTCCAAAATTTGAATCTCCCCCCAAATTGGCATGTACATCCAACAAAGCATTTACGAGGTCTTACATGTCTCTTACATGTCTCTTGCAAAGGTCAAACTTAGCATTTAACTCTCAAATTCAAATTTCAAATCTCCCCCTCTTTGGCACATTGACCAAAATGTGCTCATTCCTCAACCTATCACAAGTTGACAAGTGGCTCCTTCCTATTGGTGGATATTTAGTCCCACATCCTCCATGTTTGGCATTCTTTTATCCTTCTTGGCTATAAATAGAGAGCTCCTCTATTGTATTACTCCTCCACAATCTTAGTATCTTTGTTATACACACATCATCTTGCATCTTGTTCATCATATCTTCATAGCATTTCATATCATCTTCATCATAGAGCTTAGCAAAGGATTGGGAAAGGGCTTCTTTCCACATCGAAGAAGCACCAATCCACTATGAGATAAATATACTTTCTTTCTTTTTTATATGCTTTAGTTTCATTTGTTTTCATTTGGAAGGATGATGTATGATCTCATAGGGATGCTTGATTTGTTGTATTCAATTTGACATTGTTACTAATGTTCACCAAAGTTGAATTTTATGCAGATTTAGCAACCACAATATTGTTTCAAGTTTGTGTTGTCATTAATGTAAACATATCTTTGTTGTTGCATTGATCTATCAACCTATGGAGATTCTTTGATTGGTTGCATTATGTTGTCATTAGTAGTCTCATTGATGTCAACCTCTAGTGTTGCTTTGATAAGAATTTGTTTTTGGATGTTCAACCTCTTGTGTTGTTGAGATACTGAGAAGGTGTTGCAAATGTTGAGATGGCGTTTATAGTGCTTGGTTCCCAAGTTATTTTAAGAAAATTTGATTAAAAGAGAGTTTAGTGTGGTAGAGTAGTGTTTAGTGTTTTGCTCCATATTTCTTCATGGGTGAATATCTACTTGTGTGGTTCAGATATGTTGATTAGAGGTGTTCATAGGTGTTACATCTAGAGTTTCATGTTATGGATCATTCGACAGAAGAAGTTATGCTCATCAGTATGTGAACTGTGAAGCAGTGTTATCTGGGAGAAATGTTTTTGCTCTACATTTCTTCACATTGTGGTTTCTAGTCTTGTAGATTTGGGAATGTTCTTATATTGTACATATATATCACTAGTATGATTTTTTTGAGTTTTGGTGCTCTGTAAGGCTGGATTCATGTGTTACATTGTGTGGAAGGTTAACTGGGTGTACAAAATGAGTATATCTTTCAAGTGTATGATGTTGTGAAGGATTTTTTTGGATTTCAGAGTGTTGATGGAATATTCCAGATTATGTTTAAGTGTTGTGTGTGGCTCACGAGTCTTCTTTGAATCAAAGGAAGCATGTACTTAATTTTTTAATGGTGTTAAGACAAGTTCAACCATCCTTGGTTGTTTACACTAATTTTAGATGTGCTTTGATGTTTTTGGAAGTGAGGTGTGGTGTGTGTGTGTGGATTTAGGTCTGAGTTAAGGTGTGATATGGTCAACCTTCATTCCTCTCCACCATTGGAATATTTTGGCACTAACCTAATTTGAATTTGCACGTTTGATATGCATAACAGACCTTGTAGATTGTTTTCAAGGTTGTGGATGGTATATATGTGTGATGAATTGATGGAGTATAGTATGTAGTGTGTTGTGCAAAGTGTTGAGATGTGAAGTGCGAAAGTGTGAAATGCAACGTGAGCTTTAATACCGAAGACTATCAGAAGTAGTGAGAAGGTGTCTACTTTCTTTAGAGAGAGTGTGAATGTTTTGGTGAAGAAGTGGTGGATTTTTTATGTTGCTCTAAGATATATTTCTCATTATAATAATATTCTTTCTTTATTCTTTCTAATCTAGTAGCGAGCCATTGGTAGTGAGCTCTTCTTTCTTGTAGTCAGCCCTCCAACAATGAGCCTATTATATTCGTTGTTACAATTACTTTATATTGTGAGCTAATTCTACCATGGTTGTTCCCTTCTTGGGTTTTCCACATAAATCTTGTGTTCTCATGTGTTTGTATGTGTTTGAATTACTATTTCTCATATTTATATTTTGTTAATGCATCATAAGGGTTTAATAGTTATTAAGAGTTTAAGAGCTAATGTTGATTTGAATGTTTATGAGTGTTTTTGGTGTTTTAATGTACAATTGATTCACCCCCCCATCTGGGCCTCTGAGTTTTCTTGTGCATTCAACTATTGGACCTTTCAATACCTGATACAAGCTTCGGTTAAGAACCACAGGAGGCAGTTAGACCATGTCACAAACCCAAGCGCTAGTGCTGCAAGGAAGACCAAGGGTCACACCTCGCAACAATCCCCCCTAGCACAAGTGTGGGGTTTGAACTTGTGACCAGCTTTGATACCAACTGTTGGACCTTTTAATGCCCGATACAAGCTTCGGTTAAGAACCACAAGAGACGGTTAGACCATGTCACAAACCCAAGTGCTAGTGCTGCAAGGAAGACCAAGGTTCACACCTTGCAACATCAACAGTAAAGACTTATTTAATAGATTTGCTAAAGAATAAAAAGAATGTATCCTTGTATTGAAGGAGGTCATTTATGATCTTGAAACTCTAATTTGGTATCAATAGAGCATTGTAAACTCTCATTATGAGATTTTGTATTAATTTCTTATTTTTATATATTGCCACTTTATGTCTTGTTTAAAAAATAAAACATAAGGATTTTAGAGAAATAAATAGTTTATTTATTGTAAATTTGTAGTCATTGTTATCAAAATGAAAATTTACAACAATTGAAATGGTTTCATTACATTTAAGGATAAATTATTTCTATTTTCTTAAGTTATACAATTATATCATTTGTTGAGTGATAACATCTTTTAGAAATATAGTTTTATATTGTTCTCTTTTTGTACAAATTGTTAAAATAAAAATTATATATATAGCTCAAGATGTGATTGATGTAGATAGCTCAAGGATTCATACAAGATTTCTATAGTATGTACCTATCAAACTCAAGAAAATGATTATTTTTTTGACAAAGGATTGGTTGAGATTTAAAGATATAGATTGAAAAATAATGGTAGAGATGTAATATTAGTTTGATTTTAATTTACATGTTAATCATCGTGTAACTAGTTGAATTATTTATTATTTATTTATAGATAATGAAGAAATTATATTAAATTATTTTAACTAAATAGTTTAAATAAAAATATTAACCGGATTCACCATTTGTTTTGCATTGATGTTAGGCTTTGATTACTATTCAGAAGTCTTCTATTAAATTTTGAATTTTCTATTATTAGCACAATTGACTCATTTCAAGGATTTATCACCTTGTCTTTTGAATAATTAGACATCATTGTGATAACTATGAACCATGTCTGCAACAGCTCGCTCCCTGCATGTGAAACGAGTACACTGGGTGGTTGATACTAACTCTACTTGGCCTCCATTATCTGATGACAGGTACAAGCCTTCTTATAATAGGCATCAACATCTTCTAGATAATACCTTTGTATCTTGGAAAGATAGGGGTATTCTTGAAACACCCAAGCCAAGCAACTTACACCACACAAAGAATTCGTCTGGGTGCCATTTTTGTCACCCTAATCAACATGCTTCGTCGAGTCAGGAAAATATTACCGAGAAGATATGAACAAGGAGGCAGACCAATGAAATAGCAATTCTCATCAGGCTAGAAATCAAACTAGGGAGGAAAATTACTCCAAGACTGGCTCTTCCTTGGAAAGGGATTATAAAATTTTTGCTACCAGCTACCAAGGTTTGAATAGTCAAACAAATCATGCCCAGAGGACACAACAAAAATTCAAAAAAAAAGAAAATGAGGGTTTTCACCCCTTCCATTCTGGTGGGTCAAGGAGTGGAAATTCACACATTCAACACCCTTCTCATTTTGGTGGGTCAAGGAGCGACAACTCACATGGTAGAAAGGTTTTTAGAAACCCTAAAATTAGGGCTTCTATAAATCACACATTTCAAACTCCTAGTGGTGACAAAGGTTCTTGGTGACCGAGAAATGACTTTCAATGAGTGACTAATATGGAAATTTTGAAACAAACCAGACCCACTTCCCAGAATTGATTTCCACCAGAGAATGAACCAGAATGGAAACTGATCCCAATGATTCCTCTTCATCTAGAGGCTCAATATGTTGACTGCGAATAAAATAGTATTTTTGTTCAAATTTGGGGTAAACATTGTCTACTTTCTTAAATTCATTCCTAGATAAAAGACAACTGGTATGAATATTTTGATTTAATTATGGTTTCAACTTCGTCATTCTTTATTCTATTCAAGAATGCTACTATTAAAAATAAGCTTCTTTGGAAAGGGCCTTTTTAGTGTGGTAATACTTTTTTGGGAATATTTGATTGGAGGGAAAATATGCCCCTAGATACCCTAAAAATGTCCCCTCTCCTAGTGTGCTTTTCCATGCCCTCCCTTCTAGTTGAATATCTTGAATATTCATCTATTAACTAGATTGTTTCGCATTTTGGTGACTTCCTTAAAAGTGAATTTTTTATCACTAATGGGAAACCTGCTATTAGGGTTTGGGACCTTATTAAGAATTCCAAATTCCTACCTCATAAAGTGTGACTTTCTTCTAAGAAGGGAGATTGGTTTCAAGTGATTAAATGTGAATCTTCAATTTGGAAAGAGGCTAATATTATAGCTGACTCAGACATCTTCTCTCGAGCTGAACCCTTGGATTTTTCTGCTATTACACATACTTTGGGTGCAATAACTTCCTTGGATTGTGTTCAGTCCCATTCTTTGTCCACTCTTTCTAAGTATCAATTTGAACCTTCTTCTAACCATTGCATGGGCACCAATCATGCTTCTTGTAGTACCCAACTTCCTCACTCTTCTCCACTATTGAAACAAAAGGATCATAAATCTTTGCATTATGATATTGGGGCTATGAATTTGGTGGAATTTCCTTCCCAAAGGATTCCTGCTAAAAGGGTTGTGGACTCGGTAGTTCTGTCCTCCAAAACTTTGGACTCACATTCTACCACCAAGTGTTCGAACTTGGTTACTCATGCTAATGATACCATCTCCCCTATCAACAACTCTATCTGTCAGAGTAACAAAATTTCTCATTAATATGAGGATCTTCTTAATGGTTCAAATGATGAATTAATGAATTTTGTGAATGAGCAATGCTAAAAGTTGTGGAAGGCCTAATTGAAGAAATCACTGATGAAGTTCTAGTTGAATCTACCCCTGAGCTCAATTCCCCTAACCTCCAAATTTCATAGTCAACTTCAAAAATCAAATTATAATTCTCTGAGGATACTTCTATCTCCCCACATGCCACTTCATCTTCCACCCCTTTGGATTCCTTCTCTTCCCCTTGATTTACCAATCATATTCAGATGCTAAAGCTCTCATCACACCTAAGAGCAAACGAGGTCATAAATCTCTGAAGGAGAGAAAAAATCTGGAAATAGTTTTTGGCTTGCAATCAACTTTGGAAATGAATCTACATTCATTTGCAAAGAAGGGTGAGGAAAGGGATCCATCCCCTCAGACCCTTCAAGTTTCCCAGTGTGATTCTACTATGGGGTGAAAAACCCCTGAAAGAAATCTAAGAATGAAGAGAGACGTTATCTCTCCTCAAGCACAATGAGGATCCTATCATGGAATGTTAGGGGATTAAACACCCCTAACAAATGATGTTTAATTAAGTGTCAAATTTATGACACTTTATCAGATATCATTCTACTTCAAGAAACAAAATTATCTCTTCACTTTGCTCTAGAAAAAAATTTCTCTTGGAAAAATTGGGATCTTAGTGCTTCTCCGGCTCAGGGAGCCTCATGAGGCCTTGTGATTTTGTGGAATAATTTTTTTGTAAAAGTGGATCAGCTTGAATCTTCATCCAACTAGATTAATGCAAAGGCTACATGCTTAAGAACAAACAACTCCTTTTGGATTCTTAATGTATATGGTCCTTCCTCCACCACAGGGAAGAGACACCTTTGGAAACATCTTTCTTCTCTCTCTATGAAGGGGAAACATGATCTTAAAGTTATTGATGGGGACTTCAATGCCATCAAAAATCTTTCTAAAAAATATGGAGGAATAACACCCCCTGCAATAGTTATGGAGGATTTCAATAATTTTATTGTGACCGATAACTTATATGAAATTGTCCTTTAAAAAATGGCACCTTCACCTAGACAAATAAGAGGAAATATTTCTCTCAAGTTGTTGAAAAGCTTGATCATTTTCTATTATCAGATAATTGGTTAAATTCTTCTTGGGATTTCACTTCGATCATTCATACTCTAGCTAGTTTTGATCACTCCTCGATATCCATCTCAATATTTGATGATAGGGATATGCTTAAATGCCTTTTAAGCTTGAGGCAATGCGGTTTAGAGATGCAAATTTTATCAATTTAGTTAAGTATTGGTCGCATAATTGTCCTTTCATTGAAGGAACGAGAATGTTTCAACTTAATAAGAAACTCCAACATTTGAAAAATAAATTAAAGGATTGGAATAAGAATCATTTAAAAAAAAAAATCTAAGAAATTGAGGGTAGAATTAGAACTATCTAACCTTTATTAGGTTGAAATTAAATTAGGCATGGATAATACCCTCTATAATAGAGAAAAGGAATTAAAAGCCAAATTTGAGGAGATTCTTGCTTGTGAAGAAAGCTACTAGAGAAAAAGTCCAAAGAGACTTGGTTAAATGAGGGGGATAAAAATAAAAAATTCTTTCATGCTTCAGCTAAATTAAGGAGACAATCAAATAAAATTGTTTCCATTCAATCCTCATCAAGAGAGCTACTTGGTATGGAAAAGGAAATTGGTTTAGAAGCAGTAAACTTCTTTAAGAATTTATTATCTCCATCCTCAATCCATAAGAAAATCAAGCATAATGTGATTTTAGATAATATTCCTTCAATAATTTTTGAGGAAAATAATAATTTTTTTATGGCTAAATTTTCTTTGGAAGAAATTAAATAAGTGGTTTTTTCAATGGAAGTTGAAAAGGCCCTAGGCACAGACAGATTTACTATTTTTTTCCTTCAAAAATGTTGGGATTTTATGGCTCATGATATTCTTTCAGCATTGGAAGAATCAAGGAGGAACATAAATGCTTTAAAGGAGTTAAATTCGACCTTTCTTGCTCTTATCCAAAAAAAATCTGATCCTTCCTCCTTTAATGACTTCTGACCAATAGCTTTGTGCAACTACGTTTACAAGATATTTACCAAAGCTATTGTGTCTACACTTGCAAAGCTACTCCCCTTAGTTATTTCAAAGGAACAAGAGGGCTTTGTCCCTAGGAAAGACACCCTTGAAGGTGCTATCTTGGCACACGAGGTTCTGCATTCAATCATGATAGATAAATCCCTTATTGTTGTACTTAAATTAGATATGTTAAAAGCATACAATAGAGTAAATTTGGATTTCATATTGGACATCCTTAAAAAATTTGGCTTCAGTTCTAGTTGGTGTAAATGTATTTTTTCTTGCATATCTAGAGCTAGATTCTTAGTTATAGTGAATGGCACTCCTCATGGATTTTTTGCTCTGACACAAGGTTTGAGACAAGGGGATCCTTTTTCTCCATCACTTTTCATCCTCATGGTAGAAGGTTTGAGTAGATCTATAATAACAGCTCGAAATTTGGGTATTTGATAACTGTTCGACCTTTTCCCTCTCCAATCTCATTCTCATTTTACAAATGAAACTCTCCTCCTGGGCCAAGAAACTATGGAAGAATGCTAGAGTAATAAAAAAGGTTTTATCTGATTATTGCTTGCATTTAAGCCAATATTACAATTCTGAAAAAATCAATTTTTTTTTCTTAAATGTTAATTCCATTGTTAAAACCCAAATTTTAAAGTTTTGGGGATTTAAATGTGATTCCCTTCCATGTAAATATTTGGGTATTCCCTTCTTCTCCAGGAAATAAAAACATGATTTTTGGGAAAAAATAATTTCTTCAATTTCCAACAGAATATCACTTTGGAAGTCGAAATGGTTAACCTTTGCTGGGAAATTCGTATTGCTTAAATCTGTCTTATTCTCTCTCCCAATTTACTTAATGACAGTTTTGAAACTTCCAAAAGGTAAAGGTAGTGCTCTTCAAAATATTTTCAAAGATTTTCTTTGGTCAGAAAATGTTTCTTCAAAAAAGAAATTGTCTCTTGTTGCATCAGAGTTTCTCTGTAATTCTAAGTCTTAGGGTGGAGCTAGTTTGTATGACATTTTTCTTCAAAATAAAGCTTTGGGTGCTAAAATTTCTTGGAAAATATACTCAAAACCTAAAACTAAATGGTGTCAAATTATGCAACATAAATATTTGGATTTGCTTGAAAGAGAAAGGATTTTTACCCAAAAGAATTTGCCACAAGGTTCCAAGATTTGGAATTGTATTGCCTCTTGCAAATCTGTTATTATTCCTCACCTTTCTTGGGTTGTTAACAATGGTGAGAAGGCTCTTTTCTAGGAAGATTCTTGGAATGGTCATAAAACTATTAGGACCCTTGGAAATTGGAAACATATTGAACCGCTTCTTAGAGCTCACAGGGGAAACAAAGTAAGAGATTATTTAGAGAGTGATTCGGCTAATCCTAGTCTTGTTAAATGGAAGGACTTTGAATCTTTACAAGTTCCCCATTCTGAAAAGATTGCTTTACAAGTGGAACTTTTGAAAAGATAGATTTTTCTTTCTAACAAGCAATATGAGAATATTTGGGTAAAATCCAACTCTGGTCAGTATTGTGTAAAAGAAGGTTATAATTCATTGGTTAGCCAAAACACAGGAAATTCTTGGCCTTTTAAGCTTTGTTGAGGCCCACATGTTCTTCCAAAAATTGGGTGCCTTTACTTGGCTTGCTATCAAAGATATAATCCTTATAGGTATGAGATTAGATAGATTGGGAATCACACCTTTATTTCCTTTTGTTTACTGTGGGAATGCTTTTGAATTTGCTGACCACCTCCTAATTGGGTGTGATTTTTCCAATAGTTGTTGGACCTGGGTTATGAAAAAACTTGGTTGGTCTATCCCTCTTCCTAATTCTATTATAAGCTTCTTCAATAGTTGGCCTTCTCTTTTTTCTTCTTCATATTTTTCCTGCATTTGGGAAATTCCCCCCTCCATAATATTTGGCTTGAAAGAAACAATATAATTTTTAGAAAGGCCTCTACTTTGCTTCAAGTCCTACATAAAATTGAGATCTCCATCTCTGAGGTGACAACAAATGCTCTCTTCAAGGCCAAAAATTCAAAAAGAACTTATTCATCCTAGGATGCATTCATTATGAAAAATTGGCAACTGATTAGACTTCCTAGATCAGGTTCAATTTCAACCAAGGCCTCTTTTGTGAATAAAGATTCTATAACATGGAAACCCCCTCCTAGAAACTTTATCAAACTAAATTTTGACATGGCTTCGAGAGGTAATCCGAGAAAGTCAGGCACAGACGCGATCTTAAGAGATTGTCATAGGATTTTTATTGGTGTTGCTTGTGAACTAATTCCTAACTACACCAATAACAATACATAACTTAATTCATTGAGAATTGGTCTAAGCCTAGCAAAGAAAATTTCTATCTCTCGTCTTCATACTGAAGGTGATTCAATGGTTGTAATTCAGCTCTAAAGAGAAGAGGTTCTAATTCTTGGAATTTGGATTACATTCTTTCCTTCATTTCGCAACAACTTGAGGATTTCCCAAGTATTCAGATTTCTCATTGTTATAGAGAAGCAAATGTGTATGCTGATACTCTTACAAATTTAAGGAAATTTATTAAGGTCTTCCTTATAAATAATTTTTGGTAGAGGAATGTGCTCATTTATTTCTCAAGAACTAATGCTAAATTTGGGTCTTTTTCTCATTCTTTAGCATTTTTAAATTTCATCGGGGGCTACATCTAATCAACATCATTTTATTTGTCAGTTGTTGGAAACTCATGTCTTGTTATTCTCTTAGGACTTGTTTTGTGCCACTTGCATTCTTCATGGTTGTTCATCTTGGGACTTGCTTCTCTCGTGCCTTTTGTTTTCCATGATGTTAGTTCATGCTAGGAGTACGATCATATCTAATGCTTTTTGACAACTTGGTCTTTCTTTGCTCATGACTAGTAGCTTGGATCTGATGTTTTTGTCTTGGTGGAAGCTATATTTGGCACATGCTTTGCTTTTACACTTGCTTACCTGATTGCACTTCTTAATGCTCCTATGCTTTTCTGACATTCTTAACATTTGGGGTTGACACATGTCCCCCCTTCCTCAATTGTTTTCACCACAATGAACCCATTTATTTATGATAGACATTCTTGAGTTATTCTTGGCATATTTTGTGCATTGGAAATTATGATTTGTTGTGGAATTGGTACTAGTTTTATCAACTTGTGGCTGCAGTCATGCTTGGCTAAATTTGAAAAGTTTAGTTTACCTCCTCTTTTGTTCGCCTATGGGAGGCTACTATCATTGAAAGACATTAGAGGAGTTGATGAATTTTAGAGGCATTCTATCAGATGCCTAGTGATATGATTGAAACAATTGTCTTTTCCAAAGATTGTGCTATGCTTTGGCACTTGGAATTTTTCAAGTATTTCCAGGTACATGATTTGTCAAGCATTAATGGTATCTTACCAACTCACCTCCTTGGGGTACAATTGAAGCTCATATTACTTAATGGAATTCTCATGTGAGGTCTCAAAAAATGTGTTTCAACAGCTTTATAATTCTATAAAAATGGTAATTTGGTGGCATTCTATTCACATCTTTTATTGGTGTAGTTTTACTAGTCTTGTTGATATAATGGATAGCTTGTTCTGAGTTTTTGTTCCTCCACGGAAACATGAAGATCGAGATTGTTTGATGTTCACATTGGAGAAACTGAGACAAATGTTTGCAATCAAATGCAAATAGGTTCATGATGCAATCGAGTTGGTTTTGGGTTATGACTAGTTAGATCTTCATGTATCAAATATCTCGCATGAAGTTGCCTTGAGGTTTGTCTCTAATTTAATAGATGTCCTTTGTTGTGTGGAGATGGTTAATTTTTTAGCAGGAACATATCTTCTTCCACACATCTGCTCACTTTCTTCATTATAGCCTGCTTTAGAGAATTATGATATTCTCCATGGCATGAATACGGTTGGAGGTATCTTTTGCAAAAAAAAATTATTTTCTGATAGGCAATTTACTTTGCTTCTCTCCTCCATGGCCAATGGTTTATTAAGTGATTGTTCGAGAGAATTTAACTATCAGCTTCTTAGGCTCTGGGCTTAATATGGTAACTTTGTCTATGATTCTATTCAGTAGTTGCATGATGTAGTTCGTTTACTGATTAGACATGCCCTCTATGAGACACATGAAGAACCTTTCTTTTTGCCACCTATGAACTTGGCTTCCTCGAAAGAAATCTCTACTTAAGAATCTCTCCATTTTTGGCATCATGGATACACCTTTTGTCTTTTGGTATCTAGCCCTTTACACTTGGGTCTTCTGTTCTGGCTAACTTGTTCTCATACTAGCTCTTGTGTTTTTGGTTTTCTAGCTTCCTTCGTTGTGGTTTTTTGTAGGCTTGGGAATCCTTGGATATTTTTGCAGCCTTTGTGGTTTCTCTTGAAGGCCTTCTACCTTCGGTTCTCTTAGTCTTGAAGTGGTTTTCCTTAGTTTTCTCTTGCTCGAGGAGCTTATCATTACATCTTGAACTCCTTTTGTGAATGACTCTCATGCCTCTCTCCTCCATGGGGTTTTTACTGTCCCCCTATTTTTGTACTTGGCTTTAAGGCCCTTGCTTTCTCTCTTGTTCTAATTTTCTAAGAGCATTTTCTTCTTGCTCGATATCGTTTTATGTAAACTTCTATTTTAAATTAATAAAATATTTTTAGTGGCTATGCCACTTTTATTCAAAATAAATAAATAAAAAGATTAACTAAATAATAAAATTTATTTACTTAATTAATGAAAATGAATTAATTTATTTCTTTTATGAATGAGAAAAATTAGCCTAACTAATTAAACAATACCAACTATTAGATTGTTTGGTGATGTGGTAAAATTTAAATTATTACATTTTTATATTAATTCTGGTTTCTTATTATACCTAGCTAATTAAATAATACAAACTATTTAATTGTTTGGTGATGTGGTAAAATTTAAATTATTACAAGCGTTATATTTAATTATTATAAAGTTATAGAATATTTTATTTATTTATTATTGAAGTAATTTAATTTATTTAAATTTTATTTTAGATTTTAGTAGTAAAATATTTATTCAAATTAAAAATTTATCTTTAGAAACATGTTTAGGTTGTGTTAGATAGTTTCTTTTGAAATGAGCGACATGCAGGCGGATAGTGTTGGGTAGGAATCTCTTGGTTCCTATCCTTTGAAGCAAGGGAATTCTTGCATTTCTGTCGGGTAGGGTGGGTCTCCCAAAGACTCTCACAGGTCCTTTGGGTCGCTTTATGTCCCCTTTGTTGTGGTACCCCCTCTACTCAATTAGAAAGAACTTTTTCCAAAATCTTCTAATGGGAAAGATGGTGCAATCGGGGATGGGGTCCAACTTGTGCATTCAGAGGAAGGTACTACTTTAAAAATCTTGGACCCATCTCTAGACTGATCGATTGCAAAAATGGAAAACTACTTGATAGGTAGGTTTTTGGGAAGAAGGCCCAATATGGAATCTATTCACAAGTGGGCTTCTTCTAGGTGGGTTGTCAAAGGATCTTTCTCTATTTCAGCTCTTCTAAGAGGCCTATTTTGTTTCAACTTCAATCTTCATGAGGACTACTTGGCTACCCTCACTGGGGGCCCCTAGTTCTTCGATAAATAGATCCTTGCCTTGTACAAATGGTGACCTAGTTTTGATCCATCTTCTCACTTAGCAATAGCTCTTCCTACCTGGGTTCATCTTCTGGGCCTCCTTATGGAGTTATGGGATGGAGAAATTATTGCGGGAGTGGCCAACTCCTTTGGAAACTTCATTTCATTGGATTATGTTACCAAACTAAGATCCAGGTTGGTTTTCATCTATTTCTATGTCAGTATTGAGCCGAATAAGGTCCTCCCAATCTCGATCATTCTAGATTCTAGGCTTGGTAAGTGGTCCCAAACCATTGAATATGAAAACTCTTCTCCTTTTTGTCAAAATTTTTCTTCTATATGTCATCTCTACAATGCTTTCCCAAAAGGTCTTCTTAGGCCCCCTATGGGTAAACCTAAGGTTGTGGCCTCCCCTTCCCCCGACTCTAGTGTTGAGGGATCTATCCTAGCTTCGGAGCCAACCATCCCAATGCACCGGTCTTCTCCTACATTTCCTATTTCCACAACCTATGAGGTTTCTCTTCCTAGCTTGCTTGCCCCTTCCCCTTCTCGAGCCCCTGCTTTGGTTAAGCTTGTCCCCTTTGCTCTGCATCTGGTGTCCCCGCTCTCCTCTCCTATGGCTGACCTATGATTTTCCCCAGATTCCTCAAAGTTTTGTTCGAAGGTCTCCACCTTAAACATGTCTCCTATGTTGTGTGATGTTGGCTCACAGCTGGTGTCAGATGATATTCTTGCTTGTGTTTCTCTATTCATCCCTTGTGTTATTACCCCTTTCCTAGGAAAGACTGGCCCTCCCAGTCCTTCTAAGTTGTTTAGCCCTCAAAAGTCAAATGATGTGGGGACTACTGCTAAGGAAGGAAGGAAACCTGGTAAAGTCACCAGACAAAAAAAAATGACTAAATACATTGCAAATGGAAACTAGGAAAAACTGGAGTAGGTCAGCTCTAGACATAGTAAGAAATGTGTATCCTCTCTTGGAACATTCAAGGGATGAATAGCCTAACATTCTTATCTTACAAGAAACTAAAATTACAACTGCTAAGTTTGATAAATCTAGTAAGTTCATCTTGCCTAATGCCCTATTCCTGGCAGTGGATGCTATTGGGGCTTCTAGTGGTTTGGTTATCATTTGGAAACCCTTTCTCAATGGATCCCTAGTTTCTATTGAAAAAAAATTCTTAATGTTGGTTTTTCTCATTATTTTGGCCTCCCTTATTGGGTGTTATCCAATGTTTATGTGCCTAATAATGTTTTTTAGATGAGGTCCACCTAGATTGACTTGCTAGGTTGTAGGAATAATTTTTTGCACTATAACTAGATGGTGATGGGTGATTTCAATTCCACTCTTTTTCCTTCTGAAAAGTAGGGTGGTACTCTGGATTTGTCAAATACCATGTTGGATCTCAACTCCTTTTTGCATGATGGTGGGTTGACAAATTTAGACCTCGAAGGTAGCTCTTTCACCTAATCTAACAAAAGAACAGGGGATTTAATCTCATTCAAGTTCAGCTTGATCGATGTTTGGTGTCTTCCTGTTGGGACACTTCTTCACTTTCCTTGTCCTCTCATTAGAATTAGTTCAGATCATACCCTACTACTCCTATGCTGGAGCACTTCCCCCTAAGGTGGAAATCCCTTTTCATTTTGAATTAGAGTGGATGTATCAACATCTATTCAGGGATCTTCTTTCCTCTTTGTGGAAGGTATGTGGATGTTGTTCTGCTATGTACAATCTTGATTTTAAACTCATGAGTCTCAAATGCAATCTCAAAGTTTGGAGTATGAGCTATTTCGGTAACATATTTGAAAATTAAATTTCTCTCAAAGAACAACTTTGACAGGTTCAAAAAGAGTTGGAACTTGGTTTTATAGAGGATCTTGTTGCTAAGGAAAAGATCCTGATTAGAGAACTAAATAATATTATTGTGAAGGAGGAGGTTTATTGGAATCAAAGATCTAGGAATCAATGGATCCATGAATGGGATAAAAACTCTAGATTCTTTCACATGATGGTGATGAGACATAGGAAGAGAAAATCTATCTCAGAATTGATCCTTGAAGATGGATCCACTGTGACTGATGAGGGTGATTTAGCTCATGTTGGTGTGTCTTTCTTCCATAACCTTCTCAACCCTAACCCTATGGAATTACTAGTGGGTGATATCCTCAATGTCATCCCTCTAGCTCTATCTCAGTAGGAGGTATCGTCTATGGAATATAATGCTCAAGTGGATGAGGCCCGCAAGGTTGTGTTTTCCCTTGCAGCCCATTCAAGGCTCTTGGCCCTGATGGATTTTTTCCTTTCTTTTTTCAAATGTTTTGGGATATTTTTGGTCAGGATGTCACAACTGCGGTGGTTGAATTTTTCTCTTATGGAAAAATTCTTAAAGAATTAAATAACACCTTCATTTTTCTTATTCCTAAGCATCAAGGGGCCAATAAGTTGACTGAATTTAGGCCTATTAGTCTCTGCAATACGTTTTACAAAATCTACTCCAAATTGTTGGTCAATCACATTAAACCCCACTTGAATAAGCTAATACACCTTGGCTAGAAACATTTTGTGCCCGGAAGGCAGATAACTAACGCTATTGTGTTGTCGCATGAAACCCTCCACTCTATGGATAGAAGAAGAAAGGGAAGTATGGCTCTTAAGCTGGATATCTCCAAGGCCTATGCAAGGGTTTCTTAGCATTTTCTTTTTGAAGTGCTCCATCGTTTTGGCTTCTTTGGTAAATTGTTGAATCTAATTTAGAGTTGTGTGACTTCCCCCAAATACTCTATGATTCTCAATGACACCCCATAAGGTTTCTTCTCAACTATTGGTGGAATTTGCCAAGGTGACCCGCTATCCCCCTATATCTTTATTTTGATGGTCGAAGTTCTTGGTTGTAATTTTGAACATCAAATTCTGAATGGTTCTTTGGTGGGTTTTTCCCCTTCTTCCCTATCTTGCTTGATCTCTCAACAATAATTTTTTGATGATACGATCTTGATGGGGGAGGCCACCATGACGAATGCTAAAGGTATGAAGGACACTTTTTCTAGGTTTTCTTTGGCCTTTGGGAAATGTATCAATTTTAACAAAAGTCCTCTTTTTTTTCTAAATGTTGACCCTTCTCTTCTATCTAGGATTTCCAAAACTCTTAATTGTCAGACCCTTTCCCTTCCCTCGACTTATCTAGGTATGCCACTAATTATTGGTAAGGTGGATAATTCTATCTAGTCTACTATGTTGGAACTAGTTCAAAGGAAGATTGTTACATGGAAGGGGGCCCTTATCAACAATGTTGGTAAGCTTCTTCTTGAAAACATCCTTCAAAGCTTGGTTGTGTACCTAATGTCTTTATTTTTCATGACTGTGATGTGGTCAAAGAAACTTGAACAAATTCAACATAGATTCCTATGGTCGGGGACTAAGGAAAAGAATAGGTTCTCCCTAGTGAATTGGGATATTGTGTTCTCCAGTAAATGTTATGGAGGGTTGGATTTGAGAAGAAAAAGATCGATGAATATGGAACTTATAACTAAATTTTTTTTGGAAACTTCTTAACAACTAGTCAAAATGGATTACTATCCTCAAGTACAAGTATCTATAGGGATGTTATTGTCTTTCCTTTTTTGTAATGGTGTTTTGCCTACTGGTTCTGTGATCTAGAATAACCTTTTAAAAACTTTGAATCTACTTTCTTCAAGGTCCTCTTGGTTGGTCAGATTGGGTACTTTGGTCTCCTTTTGGGATGAGAATTGGTTGTCTTCTCAAGCCCTTGGTATCCACCTAGTCTTATCTATTGTTCATCTAGACCTATGTACTTGGTTACATGATAAGGTCTCAAATTACATTGATTTTTCTCTTGATCCACCTAGATGGAAGATTAACCCTAATTGGTTCGCCTCCCCTTTGGCTAACTATAGAAGAACTTCTTAGAACTATCAAGAATCACAAGTTCTTCCCCTCTAACTTTCTTGAATTGTTGGACTGGAAAGATTCTAAAGATGGCACTTTTTTTGTTAGGACCGACTACAACCTCCTCTCTAGTTCTTAGAACCCTATGTTTGATTGGATGTGGCTCTGGCGTGATAACTATACCTTACCTAAAGTCAAATTTTTCTAGTGGAATGTCTATGGGTATGTGTAGGATCACGATGGGCCAAAAAGTGGCGATATGATGGGTATGTATAGGGTATGTGGCTGAGGACTTTTTTTTAACCCAAAATTAAAGAAAAGAAAAGGGTTTTTAAAGGAGATTCTTAGATTTCCACCAATATAAATTATGCTTTACTTTGAATTTAATAAATTATTATTATTCATTTTCTATTTGCATTATGACTAAAGTCCTGATTGATAGGTTGATTGAAAAACATCTATAACTTTCAAACAATATCACATTTTTTGAATCCGAAACATGCATCACATTCTATGCTTTGCATACTATAGGATCAAAAAAGGAAAAATAAAATTTCATGAATTTTTGACCAAGCTAAGGTGGTCGACATATGAGTTTTTATATTTTTAAAAGTTTTAATAAAAATCATAATTAATTATTTACTTGGAAAAAAAATACAAAAAAAAATGCATCACATTAGGACATGAATCCCCTACTTATATCTAAAATCTTATAAAAAAATAATTATCATTTTTTTGTGGTTAGGACGGTCAGAACAGACACTTGTTATTTTTTCCCTGAAATTTAAGTACTACTGCATTGAAATTTCATTTTTTCACCAAATAGATTTTTTATTTTTTTAAATAAACCTTGTAGTTTAGAAACTACATTCAATTTGCTACAGATTCTATTCTTACATATTTTGGAAATAATATAGATAACTTATTCAAATTTTTACGTCAAGTTGCTGAACTCTAACTTTTATAAACTTTTTGCCACTTAAGGGCCTGTTTTTTCCATGATGATCCCTCACATACCCCTATCACAAAAGGATCCTCACTCTAGATAATTTGAAAAAAAAAAAGACATTCAACTTGGGAACCAGTGTTTTCTGTGTGAGAACGAAGTTGAATCCACTTCTCACTTGCTTTTCCATTGTTCTTAATCCTAGCAGGTTAGGAAAAAAATTCAATATCTTTTCAAAGTTTGTTGGGTCTAGAAAAAGGATGTCCATGAGATTTTGGATTGCTGGTCCCAACTAGTATCACACCCTCTACTCGTTGAGCTTTGGTGGAAATAATTATTCCTCATAGGTTGGGCGCTATGGAAGGAGTGCAATAATAAATTTTTTAGAAGCAAAAGTTCTTCGTGGAAGGTGGTGGCCAACAAAATTATCAGTCAGGTTATTGAGTTGATTTTTGCTACTCTTTGCAAGCCCAAAAGAAATCCTAATGATTTGGAGGTCTTGATTGTTTCTTCTTGTAATATTTTTGATACCCTTAGCTCTCTTATTCCATTGGATAGACAAAGTACACCTTAGTCCCCCCCATGCTTGGCTAGCTGAAGCTCAATTTTGATGGCTCGGCCAAACCCAACCCAGGTCAGGCAGTTGGGGGTGGATTCATCCATGATCACAAGGGAAAGTTAATTCTAGCTTATGTGGTTAACTTGGGGCTTAAATCTTCTAGTTTTTATGAGGTGGAGGTGACCTTCCACAACATTAAAATTGCCACGCAAGGTGGGTTCTCTAACTTGATCATTGGTGGGGACTCACATAACATAGTTCTTATGTTGATTGGGAAAGCATCTCCCTATTGGACTCTCCAGAACCTCATAGCCTCAGCTCACAATCTCATGATTTCAATTGGGAATTGTAGTGTGAATCATGTGTATAGGAGCAACAATAAAAAAATTTGATGCCTTAGCAAATCTTCAAGCTTTTACTCCAAATTTAGTAAAATGGGATATTATCCTCCATATCCCAAGTCAAGTGCTTGAATTAATTCAAAATGATGTCAAAGTACTATCCGAATGAGATCAAGTTGTATTTGATGTCAGCTTGTATTGATTGTTTCCATGCTTGTTGATGACCAATTATGGAAACTTAAGCCCGCTAATCAATCTATGCATTTTTACTTTTACTTGTGGCTTTAGTTTTTGTATAGTCATTTCCACTACTGGTGTTTCCTTGCTCTAAACTTGTGGGTTTTAAAATGGGAAGGGATTTGGTCTAGGAAGAACCTATAAACTGTGATGGTCAGAAGAAAGACAAGGAGGTTTGGGCTATTCTAGAACGGGGAAAGCTGGCTTCATATGTGGAGGGGATGCAGGGAGTTAACCCCAAAATTTCTTTGGAGTTCACCAATTCTTGGGTGGATGGGACTATTATTGTTGGCAGGGTCTCTATTATGGTGACCCCTAAGCTTATTGCAGAGGTCACGGGGCTTTCCCTAGAAGGGATTTTCATTCCTCGCAAGTCAAAAAGTCATTACCAAGAAGACATGAAATAGTTCCTAAAAGAGGGTGAGAAGGTCAGCAGGTTGTAGAATGGTTTTAACTACGTTGACTTGTCTAGTGTTTGAAGCACCATTGGTGAAATTCTCATGAGGTACATCACTCTTGAAGGGTGGTTTTTCCACTTCCATACACACCTTTTCCCTATGCTTAATCATATTAGGTATAATATCAAGATGAATTTCCCCTTTTGTCTCTTATCTTTGCTAGAGTGGTCTATTAAGAATATTCAGGCTAAATGCAATAAATTATCAATCCACCAAGGCCTTATTTTTCATTTATGCAAGCTTCATTCTGTGTTGCTTCCCTCCCCTGCTACTGTGTGCAAGAACACTTTGAGTATCCTTTGATGAGGTAAAAATAACCTCATCAATATAATGGAATCAATACTTAACCTTACAACTTTTAGCCTGCCTTACCCTGCCAATTAATTATCTTTAGGATAAGTAATTGCTTTCTTTTTGTGAATAAGCATACAATCTTTATTTCTTGATTTTTTTTGGAATAAGCTAATTTGTGTTGACTTAATGGTTTAGTTTTTGAGCACTCCATAGTTCAACTTCCATAATCGGTTACCATCCCAGTCAAAGAGGTTTAATGCAGATTTCAATACCATTAAAGACAAGTGAATGGGCTCCAAAACTTCAGGAGTATACACGATGGACCGAGTTTTTATAGTTTCTATTATTTTCGATTCTAAAGAATTTATGGCTCGTGTCAAGCCTCTTTAATATTTCATGTCATGGACTTTAAATTTTGTTAGTTGTTGACAATCAATTGAAGACTTTACCAACTAAAAAGTAGGATTTTGTTAGCTACTCTCATATAAATATGTAATTGTTGAAAACAATGATATACAAAAGAATATCATTATTCTGCCACTATGTTTGCTAAGTTATACTTTTCCTATGAATAAAATGAGTTTTTTCCCACCACTTCTAGAGTTACTAAATAATGTGAATGGAGTTCTTTGAATGAAGTAATTTGGAGTTACTAGTGTAGGTGATCTGAGCTAGGCGTAGAAGCACCTGAGAGCTAGCCACTCGAGGGGTTGTAGATTAGATAGATAAGTATTTTACTTCTAATTTTGTACTTTCCTTTAGTAGATAATAATTGGAATTGGAGTTTATTTTCATTTGTTTAATTCTATCAAGATCAATCCTATAGGTTGTAGCTGAGTCTCTAGTCTTTGAATTTAGTGTTTGAAGTTTTGGAGCACCTTCTTTCAGTTGTTTCAAATTGTTAAATCATTTTCTGCTAGTTGTTTAGATTGTAATCTTTTGACTAGATCAATGTTTCCTAGTTTCTTTACAAGCTTTTCTTCTTCAAAAATCTATACATTTCTTTGTTTAATCATTTCCATGCTTTCTAGTATGCTTTTTAGATTCATAGTTTTATGCTTTCTAGTTTAGTTATTTCAAGCTTTCTAGATAGATGATTTTTTGCTTTCAAATTTTAGTGGCTTATTAGTTTAGAGTTTTATTTCAGTTTTTTAGTATTTAGGAAACTCGAGAGAGATAGTCAAGATGCCTTCTATTGTATATAACCTTTTGACAATACCCGGTTGATATATTAATGTGTTTATCAAATAAAGTGTTAGGACCTAACGACAACCTATCACTTTTTGGTGCCATTGTTAGGGACCTTCTTTTTCTAGCATTAGTAGGAGATACCTTGAATATCTCTTTTTTTAAAAATAGTCCTTTGGCTTATTTTTCTGCATGGTTAGGGAATGAGGCCCCAATGGAAGATTCATACTAAAACCCCCCCAATCAATGTACCAAATACAACTAGGGAGGAAGGAAACTCAGATCAAGAACTTACTAAGGAATTGACCAAGCAGGGTCAACCTAAGACCTTCCCACATACCCCAGAAAGAGAACACATAGTTGTAGAGGAGTGTATTCCTTTGCAAACTCCAGAACATCATCCAATAGAGTGAATTTTTGAAGAGGGTCACATTCCCTTTAACATCATGGGTGATCGTAGAAATGTCATCAACAACAATAACCCTCCACCACCATGCACATTCACTTATCCTATTGCAATTGACGCAGATGACAATACGACAATGAAAAATATCTCACCAACCTTCTTTCCAACCTTTTGAGGTTTGTCTACTGAGGAACCTAACTAGTTTCTATTTGAGTTTAAAGTCTTGTGTCAGCTATATGACTATAAGAGTGATAATCAGAAACTAAAGATTTTCCCCTCCACTCTCAAAGACTCATCCATGAACTGGTTTATGGGATTAGCTTCTTAGTCAATAACCTCTTGGGATGAAATGAAGTCTTCCTTTTTGGAGAAATACCAAAGTTACTATAGGATCAACAATAGGAAATAAGAACTATTCAAAATAAGGGAAAATGAGTATGAAAGTCTAGAGGATTACCTAGATAGGTTTATCTTCTTATCTAAACAATGTGGTGGAGAAGTCATAAGTCTTGATATCCTGAAGACCCTATTCCTTAAAGGTCTCAATGACGAAGCTCAAAGGAGCTTGGAATTAATGGGAAAAAGAGATGTGTCCCAACTAGGGCTTGACGATATTACTGAATTATGTTAGAATTTCTCTTGTACTCAAGGAGGTATCCGAAAAACCACCCTCTTTAAAGGTTCCAATGAAATAGGAAAACTACGTGAAGAGCTAGCCAACTTTAGGAATGACATTCTTGTTCATCTAAACACCATGTTAGATGACGTATAGGCTAAAATGTGAAATCCTGAGACTTTGTCCATTTACTACCCCAAGTGCCGAAATAAACATTTGCTACGGGAATTCCATTTGGAAAAAGTTGACAAAATTGGTGTTTGTCAAGTATGTGACAAAAATCACCCCACTAATTAATGTGACCTTCTGAATTTCATCAAGAATGTGAAGAAAAGAACACACCCGGTTGAGGAAGAAGTCAATGTTGTAAACCAAAGAATTGGAGGAAATTTTTCCTATGGCCAAAATTCAAACCCTAACTAGAGACCTCAATCCAATTGGAACAATAATCAATGGGAAGCACCCTAGCCTCAGGCACCACCTCCAGTACCACCTAATTGGGGAACTTATCCTTGGGGACTACCTGAATGGGAAAATCAATCTTGTGGAAATCCTTAGTGGTACCCTCAGAATCCCATTACTCAATGGAATCAACCTCAACATCAGTTTTATATTGGTCCTAGAAGGATGCCTACTCAATAACAAAATATTTTACCACCTCCCTAGAAGACTCAACAAAATGAATAAGTTAACCAACCACCACTTCTGGTGCAACCCATTCTAAACCCAAAGAACAATCACCCAAATAATCCACTATATTCCACCGAACAAGACAATATCACTGGACTTAACACAATACACTATAGAAACTTGCAATTGAGGCCTACAAAAACACTTTCACAGTTGACTATTGAAGAAATTCTAGATGAACCTATTAATAATTTTGTTGAGACAACTACAACAATGCCCACATCTATAAAACAAGACCCAGAAGCTACTCAAAACAAGCCTGACCCACCATCTTCAGTTGGATCTTTCGACTTACCTCAGGAGGAGGGGGGTCAATCTCCAACTAAAATTTTGAAGGATTCCACTCCTAAGGACAAAATCAAAGCACCTTTTCTAGAGCATCTGAAACCAATTACTGTGAAAGATACTCCAAATATGACCACATCTACTGAAACTACATTGATACAAGAAATTAAATAGTTGCAGATTGAATTCCATTTGCTACAAGTGATTAAGGATATTCCTGAGTTAAACCAGTTGATCAAATAGTTGTGTATCAAAACTCCAAGGAGGAAACCAAAATGAATAAATTATGTCCATATAAACGGTTATCTAGCTGACTTGTTGGCTAGGACGACCACTGCTCTGAAATATGACAATCCAGGTAGTCCATTGATAACAGTAATAGTTAATGAGGTAGCAATACCTAATTCTTTGGTGGAATTTGGGGTAGCCATTAACATAATGACTGTTGATGTGATGGAAAAGTTGGGACTTACTGATTTACATCCCGCAACTACAGTCTTGCAGATGGCAAATCAATCCATAGCTATTCCCAAGGGCGTCATTGAAAATGTTGTTGTTAAGGTGGATGGATGGGAATATCCAGTAGATTTTCAAATAATTGAGTCCCTTACACCTAAAGAGAGTTATCCAATAATTTTCAGATGACCATGGTTGGCTACTGTTGTAGCCAAAATTGATTATAGAGAGGGAGGAATGACCATCTCACATGGACCTAATAGAAAAAATTTGTTTTTGTATCCTCCTGCCAAGCCTGCCAAACACAATAAAGTATGGTTTGATGAACCAAAAAGTCCCAACTGATAGGAAAATTTGGCTTCACTGGCCATGTTAGTCATCAAATAGCATGGTGAAGAATTAGAGGATGAATTGGAACACAACGTGGAAATTCTTACTATGGATTTGAGTGGTGAGGAGATGACAGATGTAGAAGAGATCCTAGGACACCCAATCAACATAGATGACACAAAATTTGATAATGTCAGTTTCATGGGATTGCCTTGTTCTTTGAAAAACTTAATTCCGAAAACACACTTCTTTGTAGACATTGCAAGGCTTCATAAAACCATACCTTATAGTTTTCCTCTTAACACCTTGATAAGACCCATGGACGTATACTATCACATCCAACTATCTAGGATTTAAAACCATTATGTTGCTACCAGGAAATTTTTTGAATATTAACAGTTGGTTGTCTGAGCCGAAAGAACACAAACTGTTTGACACCCTGGTGAATAGATCTAAAACTTTCGCTTGGGACTATACAGATATGAGAGGAATACACCCCTATGTGTGTGCTCATCATATCTATATTGAGGATTTTTGACCTATTCACCAACCACAACGAAGACTCAATCCTACTCTGAAAGACATCGTTAAAACTAAAATTGAGAAACTCCTACAAGTAGGGTTTATTTATCCGATTTTTGACAAAAAAATGGGTGTCACCTTTGGTTTTTGTTCCAAAGAAGAATAGAAAGTGGAGAGTGTGTGTAGACTATAGGGAACTTAACAAAGCAACATGTAGAGATTATTTCCCTCTACCATTTGTAGACCAGGTACTGGATAACTTAGCCAGGAGGAAATATTTTTCATTTTTGGATGGATTTAGTGGTTACAACTAGATACAGGCAGTAACAGAAGACTAGGATAAGATGACCTTTACCTACCCTTGGGGGACATTTTCATTTCAGGTTCTTCCTTTTGGACTATGTAATGCTCCTACAACATTCCAGAGAGCTATCCTGGCTATATTTGTTGAGTTGGTGATGAGTGTGTGGAAGTTTATATGGATGAATTGAATGTATATGGTTCAACCTTTGATGAGGTGGGATCAAAAATCTAGATAAGGTGTTGAAGTGATGTGAGGATCATCATTTGTCCCTAAGCCATGAGAAATGTCTAATAATAATGGAACAAGGAATAGTGTTGGGACATCATATTTCAACTGAAGGGATTAAGGTTGATCCTGAGAAAATAAAAGTAATACAACAAATCAAGATCCCAAAAACCTAGACTAATGTTAGAAGTTTCTTAGGTCATGTTGGATACTATCGAAGATTCATAGAAAATTTCATCAAAATCATAGCCCCTATGTTTCCCCTTCTTCAGAAGAATGTAGAGTTCATCTGGACACTTGAGTATCAGTCATCATTTGAAATCATCAAGGAGAAACTCATCTCTGCTCCTGTCCTTCATGGACCTAATTGGAACCTTTCATTCCATATCTATATTGATGCATCTGATGATGCCATTAGAGCAGTTCTACGACAAGAATATGAGAATGGGGGAAAATATGCTATATATTTCATTAGTAAGAATTTGACTCCAACAGAAAGGAATTATACCACAACGGAGAAAGAATTCTTTGTTGTTGTCCATGCAATCAAGGAATTTTGACATTATATCATGGGATACAAAGTCACATGTAGAAATATCACTCAGTCATCAAGTACCTCATGAATAAACCTGTATAGTAAATGCAAGGATAATTAGGTGGTTGATTCTTCTCTAGGAATTCAACATAACAATCATTGACAAACTAGGGAAGTCCAATGTAGTTGCAGATTTATTATCCCAGATTAAACATGATGGTGATTGTTCTCTAGTACAAGATGAGTTCCTAGATGAAAATTTGTTTGCCATCTCTATTAAAACCCTTTGGTTTGTCGATGTTGTAAACTACTTGGCCATTGCAGAAGTACCACCTCATTTTTCATCAAAACAAAAGAAATGACTTGTCAGAGAAAGTGCTCCTTTCAAATAGATTAATGGGATCCTATTTTGATGTGGACCTGATATGGTTCTACAAAGTTGTGTTAGGGTAGATGAGACCTATAGTATCCTTAGAGCCTATCATGATGATCCTTCTGAAGGGCATTATTCTGCTAAAAGGACAACTCACAAGATTTTGGGAGTAGGATACTACTGGCCTTCTATGCATAAGGACATCAAGAAATATGTTCACAAATGTGATGAATGTCAAAGGGTAGGAAGACCAACTGCATCTAATGAAATTCCCCTACAACCTTAGGTAGTCCTTGAACCATTTGAAAAATGGGGATTGGATTCTATCGTCCCTATAGACCCTCCTTCACAAGGAAAATAGTACATTTTGGTCTATACTGACTACCTAACCAAGTTGGAAAAAGTGAAAGCCCTATGTGTTACTAGGGAGGAACAAGTAGTTGATTTCCTTTACAACATAATTTTCCTCAGATTCGAAGCTCCTAGGAGAATTACCATAGATTAGGGCCCCCAGTTTATGTCTAAAGTTCTGTTAGTCTCCACATATAATTTCTAGGTGAGTCACAAGAAGTCCTCATCCTACCACCCTTAGGCGAATGGATAGGTCGAAGTCACTAACAAGGAATTGGAAATCATTCTAACAAAAATATTTTCATCAGGAAGAAAAGACTAGACTCAGAAACTATCTAAAGTTGTTTGGGCTTACAACACCACCTAGAAATCAACTAATTGCTATAGTCCATACGAGTTAGTTTTTGGGAAGAAACCCCTCTTTCCCATTGAATTTGAAGTCCAAACTCTTAGGATAGCCATGGAGTTGGGTATAGATCTTAAACGAGCCCAAATCGAGAGAGTTTTATAGCTTAGTGAACTAGATGAACTCTATTTGGATGCCATCCATCAAATTGAGCTGGTCCAACAACAACGCAAGGTCTGGAATGATAAACATATCAAGGAGAAATAATTCCATAATGGGGATTGGGAATTATTATTCAATTCCAAATACAAGGATCATTAGGGAAAACTCAGAATGCATTGGCTCAGACCATATGAAATTTCTGAGGTATTTTCCAATAGTTCGGTCCAACTGAAACCCATTGATGATGATACCCGAACTCTCCTAGTTAATGGACATCGATTATGCATCTACCATAAGCCTGTCAATAGAGAATAATTTACAAAAATGGTAGAAATGTAGGGAGAAATCCAGTCCATTGACTCTACTATGGCAGATTCAATATAGTTTTTCCCATAATAAATACCAAAAAAAAAAGTGTGAATTTACTTCCATTCAGAATGATTCTTTCAATTTCTTCATCAACTTTATCATTTGGATTTGGTTAAATTTTGTCTATAATTTGTAGGACTTCATTTATTTGGTAAACACAAATTCCAATGCACGCTGCTCTGATGCTCCAAAACTTGTTGGCTCGGTTCTTGGGTGATCCCATAATAATGGTTTACAATTTTTGGCCAAAATGGACACTAAAATTATTATTTTTAACTAAATCTTCACATTCGGGCACCTATAGCGGCTAAACTGTGAGGAATTTGAAGATGGTGCAAACTAGAGTCTCATCAAATTTTGTCTATAGATTCTAAAAATATTTTTTCAAAATTTTTGGAATCAAATTGCACTTCTTTTCCATCTCCCATGAAAATTGATTTTTTGAGAAAACAACATTTTTAAAAGTGATGCACCTGTATAACACATAACTTTTTTTCCATGAAGGATAAAATTCTAATTCTTTCAAATTTAAATTTGTAACTCTATCTAGTGCTTCCACTTAGTTAGATAGTTTTTATTGAATATTTTTTCCTTAATTAAGTTTCAAAGTCAAACAAATTACAATTCACACGACCGTATAATGCATAACTTTTTGTATATGTCAAAATTTAATTTAATTTTTTTTGTTGGATCAAGGACTTCAATATCTGGTGCACTCGTATTTTTCAATTTTTTTTTTTAATTATAATCTTGTATTTTTCCACATGTGAAGAACAAATAAATTCATTTTCGATGAAAAATGTATGTTTAATGAAACTTAAAAAACAAATACATAAAAAAACCAAAACATATTAAAATTATATTCATTGGATAGCTTGTTCTGAGGAATACCATAATCATTTGAAATAAATTTTAAATGAATTCATTTGATCCCCCAAAAGCTAAATCAAAAGTGATTTTTTATCAGCATTTTGATAGGTGTAAAGGAGACACATTTATAGGTATGGTTTAAAACTAGCGAGGTTCTATCCAAGGGGTTTTATCTAAGGTGATTTGATCAAACCCTCTTCAATTGGAATCCTTAAAATGGAACTTTTTAAGGCTTAAATCATTATATTTTCTAAAAATGTGTGATTTCAGCTAAAATCTGTTCCTCTCAGGAATTGTAAACCACTATTATGACAACACCCTCTTGCGATGCTCTGGAACTTGTTGTTGCTATGCTCTAGAACTTGTACAACTGACTTGTCTTGTTCCCTGTTTTGATCCTGCATTCTAATGTATCACTCAACAATGCTTCGGGAAGCCAAAGGCCAAAATTTCACATTCTTCTTCCTTCTTCTAGCTGCATCTTCCAACGATGCTCCAAAATTCTGTTGTTTCTTCCTTCTGGCAGCATCTTTTGATGATGCTCCAAAAAATTTTGGTTGATGCTCCAGCTACATCTTTTGGCAATGCTCTAGAAATTTTTGGTTGTTACTCTAGCTGCATCTTTCGACGATGCTCTGGAAATTTTTGGTTGCTGCTTCGACTGCATCTTTTGATGATGCTCTAAAAATTTCTAGTTGTTGCTTCGACTGCATCTTTTGACGATTCTCCAAAAAAATTTGATCGCTACTCTGGCTACATCTTTCGATGATGCTCTAAAATTTTCAATCTTGTTGTGATGTTCTGATGACATCTCTCCACGATGCTCCAGAACTTTCTCTTTTTCCACCCTGGCTACATTTTTTAGCAATGCCCTGAATTTTTGTAAACTTTTTCCTTTTTCAATATTTTGATTTTTCCTAAGTTCTGTACATGCCCATCATTTAAGTTTTTTCCACCTTGAGATCTACTGTCTAATAGTCATTTCACCATATCACATCAAATCTTCCCATCATAAATGAAATTATTATGACACCCTTTTTGTCATAATATTTTTCACCACCATTTAAACCATCCCATCCATGTCATTATTATCTGTTGCCACCCTCACTAAATCATGTAACTATCTGATTACATCAACAAAGGTGAGTGATGTTTGATTTAATGACAAGATGTAAGGTGCGTACAAATTTATTTATTTAAATTAATAATTATTTTGAATAAAGACTAATTAATTGGCATGAACCATTCCCTCTCTCAATTTTGAAACTTGTACCATTGCACGATTGCTAGAAGTATGAAAATGGTTGCATAATTTCCCATGAAAAATTGTCATGATTGCTCAATAAGGACTCAAGTAAGGTGATTAGCTCCTCTTCCATTGGTTATATTGAAATTGTGTCCCTTTTTCATTTGCAATTCAGTCAATTGAAGCAAGGAAAGTATTACAGAGCTTTGTAGAATTTGGAAGAGCCAAAAGGGAAGAAAAAATGGGAGGAGCCAAGAAAAAGTCTGAACCAACCTTAGTAGCTTAATTGTTGAAATTGAACAACATTATAGGTCTATTTCAAAAATTTAGCTGGCTATAATTCATGAAATTTTTTAAGGGGTATTCAAAGCAGCTGGTAAAAGAATTCATCAAGAATTTTGTAGAAAGGCAGACCATGGTGTGTGGCAAGTGATTCTGGGTAAGTCTGAAAATCGTTGCTCGCCTCTCTAGTCTTGAAAATAGAGGAATTGATTTTAATGAAACTACCAATGTTACCTATCAAAGACTGGTAGAATTATTTCATAGGGAGGGGGAGACTCAACCTATAATCACTATAAGTACCAGGGAATAGAACAAAGGTTTCCATAAAATGTCTATTCCAGAACCCTAGAGAACTGTCATAGCTTTGATGATTAAATATTTCACCTGTGAGGGACAAATAACTACGGTAGTGGGACCCCCTTTCCGCTTGCTAATTCATTTGTGCCATGGTATTGAGTACCCTTCTCTTAGGGTTAATTTACCAGCCTTGTTGTGTCATTCAGTTATCTCCATGATGGAAAAATAAAAAAGTTGGGATAGGGCCCCTCAAACATCATAGCCTTATACAGTTGATATGCAAGTATCATTTTCACAAAAATACAAAAAAGAAGTGGCAACATTATCTGTGAAAATTTGAAAAAGTGGAGTCTAAAACACCACTTGAGGAGGTCAGGTCCTCTAAACAAAAAGAAAAATATTTAGAAGAACCCTCCTTTGAAGCCTTAGGTGCTCTTGAATCCCAATATACCTCAATGGCTCCTAGTAATGATGCACCAGAAACTTTTTTGAATGTGTTAGAAATCCCAGGATAGTCAGGGGATGTGGAAATTGTGCACTTTGGAGAAGAAGAAGACCCTCCTCGCAAGATGAAGAAGCAGAATAAAGTTACTTTTCAAACAAACCCTCATCTATGGAGAAGTAAGAGGTTGTCTGTAGAATCCAACGAAACTAGACCCTATGACATAGAAAGTAGTTCGAAAAAGAAAAAGGCTAGGACTCAAACAAGGGTAACTATGGAAATTGAAACTCAACCTAGTAGTGAGGAAATAAGTGAAATATAAAAGTAGGTTGATCAATCCCCTAAGGATGAGGAAAAGAGAATGCCATCTCCAAAGGAGTGGGAGGAGGAAAAAGTACAATCACCACATTTTGTGGACATTGAAGATGAACCTATGTGGGTACTTTCCCCTTTTCTTGACAGAATTGAAAATGTACCTTATATTGAGGAAAATGCACCTCATACTGACATGGAAATTTCCAATCCATCTTTCTCTATGGACATAGGGAATGCAAAATCTGGTTAGAAAGAGGAGGAATTAGAGAAATTGAAAAGAGAAATTGTTGAATTAAAATCTAGGTTACACAGTAATGAAGAACAAATCACCCAGCAACAAGAAGAAATTGAAGCACATGCTGCAATTGTAAATATGATGGATCAAGAGATTATAAAATTGATAATGCAGATGGATCAAAAAGACAGACTCATTGAGAAGTTGCAGTACCAAATCCAACAATGGAATCTACAAAGCAAGCAACACATGGTTGATCTATCTAAGAAGGATAAGCATATTCAAGGTTTGAAAAATAATTTTACGCAATTATTTAATGCTTTTGAAGAAGAAAGAAATAGGTAGTAAATTGAACTTAATGCTTCTATGAGCAGAATTGTGGAGTTAGAGCAAGATTTGCAGGAGAGTGACACTAAGCCAATAATGGAATCCAAGGGGACACAAACTGAACCAATTGTTTTAGAATGGTTCTAGGTACGTATCCCTCCATTATTGATGAAATGGTTGGAGCGATGCTATTTTATAAGGGATGTAGAATTTGAAAATAATAGGATGAAAAAGAAGTTAGTACTGTTAAGAGAATCATTTCACAAAGCATATAAAGGTAAATAGGATGCTTTTGAAATCGGTGAATTAGTATTAGCTTGTAGAAGACCATCTAGGTTGTACTCTATGTTCCTCAATGAACAACTCCTAAGATGGAAGTTACTTAGAATTCACCATAATCAGCCACATGACCCCGATGATAAATAATTTTCTAAGATATTTTTTGAGTCAACTCCTAAATAGAAAGATTTATTATGTGAATTCTTCATCCATAATTGGTGCAGGAGCACCTACACCTTAGTGATAAAATTGAAGTCTTGAAGGTCATTTAGGGGAGGATAATAGGTAGTATGATGTTTGTTTTAAGTGTTTTGTCTTGAATAAGGTCTAATAAGATAATTTGTAATGTAATAAATGGCTTGGAGAGTCATTTTTGGTGAAAATGTAAAAAGTTACATATTGATGTTGTTAAGTGCAATAACAAAGTTGTCAAAGTGTAGTTTAGGGAACATTAAGAGTCTTTGAATTTAAAAATCAGTTAGGAACGTTTGAGGAGGTATTTGTTGATTGGAAATGGTATAAGAAGCATATTCAAGGCTTGTGAAGGGTTGTTGAACATTATTTTGGTGAAATACTATCAAATTTCTATGCTCAAAACTTGCATTTTTTTGTTTTTTCTGACTTTCTTTGTTGTTGTACGGACCTGTACAAGTGTGGCATGATCTAAAAGTTTCCATGTTTTAAGGTATATGAATCTAATCTCATTTGAAGTTGGTTTGAATTTCTAACTTAGTGATTAAAGTGAGTTTTCTTCATTTTGCTAAGACTACCCTGGGTATGTGCAGGATCATCATGGAAAAAACAGGCACTTAAGTGGCAATGAAAATTCAGAAAAATTAGAGTTAGGAAACTTGACATAAAAATTTGAATAAGTTATCTATATTATTTCAAGAATATGTAAGAATAGAATCTGTGGAAAATTGAATGTAGTTTCTAAACTACTAAGTTTATTTTATTTTTTTAAAAGTCTATTTGGTGAAAATTTGAAATTTCAATGCACTAGTACTTAAATTTCAGGGAAAAAATAAGAAGTAGGTATGCTGACCACCCTAACCACAATAAAATGATAATATTTTTTTATAAGATTTTAGATATAAGTAGAGGACTCATGTCCGGATGTGATATATTTTTTTTTTTTTTCCAAGTAAATAATTAATTATGAATTTTTTATTACAACTTTTAAAAAATATAAAAACTCGTATGTTTGACCACCTTAAATTGGTCAAAACTTCATGAAATTCAATTTTTTTTTTAATCCTATAGTATACGAAGCATAGAATGTGATGCATATTTTGGATTCAAAAAATATGATACCGTTTCAAAGTTATAGATGTTTTTCAATCAGCCTATCAATCAGGACTTTAGTCGTAATTCTAATAGAAAATGAATAACAATTATTTATTAAATTCAAAGTAAAGAATAATTTATATTGGTGGAAAGTTGAGAGTCTCCTCTACAAACCCTTTTCGTTTCATCAATTTTGACTAAAAATAAAGTCGTCAACCACATGGACGAAGTCTAGAAAAATAAGGTGAGTTGTCAAACACATTTTTTGCATTGACTTATTAGGATTGGCATGTCCAAGCCAAATACCAAAGCAATCCTGAGGCTAATCCCTAGGCAATAAATTCTTTGTCAGAAATATTAGATATCTGTTTCAAATCGGATATCCATTTCAAATCGGATATCCGATTTGGTTTATATATGATTTTAAAAAATGTTTTATACTTTATAATATATGATTTAGAAAATGCAATAAATATTTTATAGTTTATTTTAATATATCTAGTTTAGAATATACAATATAGTTTATAATTTAATATATAATATATTATATTATTATGTATATATATTTAAATATTATTTCTATATTTTAGTTAATGTATATATATATTACTAATATATAAAATATTATATAACTAATTAATATTCTTAACATATAAAATATTTACATCTATCTCTTTCCTCTCTCTCTCCATTCTCCTCTACCCTTCCTTCCCCCCTTCCTCTCTCTCTTTCTCTCTCTCTCCTCCTACCCCTCTCTCTCTCTCACTCCACTCCTATGTCTCTCCACTCCAGCCCCTCTACCCTTAAACCAAATCCATTTAAACCCTCTACCCCTCTATCTCTCCCTCCCTCCCCTCTCTCTCTCCCTCCCCTCCACTCTCGGTCTCTCTCTCCCTCCCTCCCTCTATCTCCCTCTCCTCTACCCTTAACCTAAACCATATGACCATGACCTTCCAGACCCTCTACCTTCTACACTTAACTCTTTACCCTATATCTCTCTCCACTCCTCCTCCTCCCTCTCTCTCAATTCTCACCCTCTTGCCCCCTCTCCCTCTCTAGAGATATATCTCTCTCCTCTGTCCTCTGCCTTTCCATCTCTTTCCTTGTCCCTCCACTTGTGTAAGCCATATTTCCCTTGACCTCACCCTCTCAAGTTTCACCCTTCTCCTCTGGGTCTCCCCATCTCTCACTCCTTCTCTATCTCTCTCCCCTCTACCCTTAACCCTAAACCTTAAACACTTAACCCTTAAACTATAAACCCTTAAACCCTCTATCTCTCTGTCACTCCCTCCCTCCCTCCCTCTCTCTCAAGTCTCACCCTCCTATCACCTCTCCTTCTCTCAGGTATCTCTCTCTCACTTACTCATATCTATGTCCCCTCTACCCTTAACCCTCTACCTTCTACCCTCTACCCTTTATCTCTCTCCCACTCCCTCACTCTCACTCTCTCTCTCACTTAATCCATCTATCTCTCTCCCCTCTACCCATAACCCTAAACCCCAAACCCTCTACTCTCTACCCTCTACCCTCTTTGGTGCAGGAGCACCTAGGAAGCATTAGGTAGCACTAGGCAAATTTGTGAGCCTAGGATGAAATTTTGTGGTTTTAATGCTTTAAGGTCATGTTGACCACTTAGTTTTGAGTTAGAGGTGTTATAACATGTTAGGAGTAAGGTTGATTAGTAGCTCATGGTAGAATGGATGAGTTTCACAATTTGTTTTCACTAGGATTCATTAGGAATTGGAAATAAAGCCCAAAATGTTGCATTTGTGCAATTTTGGCCTAATGTTGTGGTTATGTCCGACCAAGGGGAGAAGTAACCACTTAATGAACCTTTATAAGGTGGACCTCAACTTGGAATTGAGGTTGGAAAGGCTTTTGTATCATTTGGAGTTTGCGGGTTCCTTATGGAAAACAATGAAAATCTTGTGCAGTTTTAGCTCTTGTCAGGTAATGGAGTTCGATGCCCGGCGTGTGTGGCGTTAATATTGTTTTCAAGTTTTTGTGTGATCGGTAGTTAGAGATTTGTCTCGCCGTTCCAACTTTGTTGGTCCAGTTTTTTCTTTCATTGTTGATGATCGGCAAACTATCAACCATGGAGTGCACCATTCAGTCTTCCAATACGACAGCATGGTATGTGAGTTTGAGCTAAGCTCGTACTACCATATATGATTTGGTCTGAAGTCTTCGGGAGTTGGTGATCAAGGAGAATCTCTTCCCTAGGCGACAGCAGTACGCAGATTGGGAAAAGATAGTGAAAAACAAGCACTAAAGTTCGGTGTCAATCCCTAGCAAACCAGTCGTGGTGGTTGGGAGGCAGAGCTTGGGCAGATGAACCACGACGGTACATGGAGGAAGAAACAATACGACTATTATCAGAGGGTCGAAATTGACTTAAAACAAACTAAATTTGCTAGGGTCAAAGGTTGAGCGTTAATACTGACGATTGGAGCTCAAACAAAAATATTCAGGGTATTGGGAAGGTACCAGTCCAAGAAAATATTTGGGCTCATTTAGAAATTTGGGCACACTCCCACTTTCAGGGTGGGAGACCTAGTGGAGCTCTAGAGGCGTGCCCAACCTTTCCCAACCCTAGAGAAGTTTGGTGAGGCGATGATTGAACGGTGGTTGATCGAGAACCTGGGGATGATGTGACTATGGAGACATCACCTTACAATCGGTGGTGGTTGGGTTTGGCCAACCTTTGGAGATTGAATGGAGGAAGGCACCAGATTGGCAGTTGGAGTGAGTGTTGCATGGTTGGCTGGGAGGAGTTGCTAACAACGATGGGACCCTATGAGTGACACCAAAGGGGTTCACCAAGGTGAGACCCAGAGCATGGGACAGTGAGTGTTCCATCCAACCCTACCCTATCAGATTCGTATCAGAGCTAGTTAAAGATTTGGGAAGAATCTTGCATGTCAGAACTTGAATCTAGTGGTTCTACCATCATGGTGACAAATGTTGAATTAGCCAAGATGGTCGAAGAACAAGAGGAAGACAATAAGCTATTAAAAGAAAGAATAAACCAACTTGAGAAAGCATTGAATAATGTGCAGTTGGAAGGAAGGGTACCAAAGAAAGAAGAGGTTGTAGAGGAAGACAAGATCCCTGAACCTAACCCTATTTTGGAAGAAGAGCCTTTCTTGAAGGCATTGAAGGCTTTGAGTGGAAAAGGACTTGAAGGCATACCATTGTTTAGTGGAAAAATGGAAGCTAATTTAGTTGTGGATTGGATAGAGGGAATGGAAAACCATTTTGAGTGTGATGGGGTCATAGAAGCACAGAAGGTGAAGGTGGCCAAATCAAGACTAAGAGGTTCTACCTTGGCATGGTGGAAGTTCATTCAGACAAAGAGGGAAAAGGAAGGAAAACAGCCTATTTCAACTTCGAAAGGAATGATTGCCAAAGTGAGGGAAGCATACATGCCAGATGAGTATGAGATTCATTTACACAAGAAGAGACAAAGCCTAAGGCAAAAAGACCAAGATGTGAATACCTACACTGAGGAGTTCCAAAAACTTTATATGAGGTCTAATGTTTCAGAAGATGAAAGTCTCAAGGTGGCTAGGTATCGTAATGGCTTGAAATGGAACATTCAAGAGGAGATGGCTCTTTTAAGTCCTAAGACAGTACATCAATGTTACCAATTAGCTATCAAGATTGAGGAAAGAAACAAGAGGAAGCAAGACTAGGCTTCTAAGGGCAGAGGCAAAGGCAAATATCAAAGAGATCAAAGAGGACAGCCAGGTGGCTACCAAGGTAGAGGAAATGACCAAAGAAACCAAGGAGAGTTTAAATCCACATATCATAGCAATGAAACACCTTCTAGAGGAGGGTATAATAGAGGTAGAGGACTTTAAGGAGGTTCAAATAGAGGAAGAGGAGCAGGTAGGAGCAATTCATACTTTTCAAACATGAAATGCTACCATTGTGGTCAAGTTGGACACCCAGCTTATAGGTGTCTGAAGAAAGAATCTTCATCAAGCAATGAGAAGAGAGTGGCTTATGCACAAGATGAAACCATGAGTCCTAAGTCACCTGAGGTCAGTCACATTGAATCTGAGATGGGAGAGAATCTGATGTTTAGAAGAGTGTTGATCAGACAACCGGTCAAGGAAGAACCAAAACAAAGAAGAGCTCTATTTAGAGTGAAGTGCAAGATACTTGGTAAAGTATGCAAGGTCATAGTAGATTCAGGATCAATAGACAATATTATCTCATGGAAAGCAGTAATGAAACTGAAAATGAAAAAGGTTTCCGACACTATCCCCTACAAGGTCACATGGCTAAACAAAGGGCAAAGTGTTTTAGTGAATGAGTAAGTAACGGTGGAGTTTTCCATTGGAGGGTATAAGGATAAATTAGTTTGTGATGTTTTACCCATGGATGCATTCCATATACTATTGGGAAGACCATGGCAATATGATAGAAGTGCATTGTATGATGGGAAAGAGAATAGCATTTCATTCAAGAAGGATGGGAAGACTTTCAAGTTGCAATCACTATCAGAAGAAGAAGAGGGACAGTCAAAGACACCAAGTGTCATGTTGAGTAGTGGGAAGGAGTTCGTTAACAACCTACATCAAAGGGGTGAAGGATATGTGGTTATGTTACAACCTAAAGAAGAAGACAAGGCTAAAAAGACAGTCATACCAGGAGCAGTCCTAAAGTTGTTGGATCAGTTCAAGGACATTGTAAGTGATGGTGCACCTGCAACTCTACCACCAAAGAGAACCATAAGTCATCAAATTGACTTCATACCTAGAGCCTCATTTCCTAACAAAGCAGCTTATAAGCTTACACCGGATCAGAATCTAGAGGTAGCTAGGCAAGTGCAAGATTTGTTGGATCAAGGATTGATTCAAAAGAGCATCAGCCCATGTGTAGTACCAATGGTCTTAGCAACCAAGAAGGGAGGTAAATGGAGGTTATGCACTGATTCTAGAGCAATAAATAAGATCACCATTAGGTATAGGTTCCCTATTCCTAGAATTGAAGACTTAATGGATTGTCTCGGAGGAGCTCAATACTACACAAAGTTGGATCTCAAGAGTGGATACCATCAGATCAGAATTAAGGATGGTGATGAGTGGAAGACAACATTTAAAACAAATGATGGGTTATATGAATGGAGAGTGATGCCATTTGGTCTCTCCAATTCCCCTAGCACATTCATGAGGCTCATGAATGAAGTGCTTAAAGACTTTGCAGGGATATTTGTGGTGGTATACCTTGATGACATCCTCATATTCAGCAAGACAGCAGAAGAGCATTTAAAACATGTGGAGTTGGTTCTTAGAAGGTTGCAAGAGGAGAAGTTGGAAATCAATCTAGAGAAGTGTGAGTTCTTTAAGCAAGAGCTTGTGTATTTGGGGTTTGAAGTATCCCAAGGATCATTGAAGATGGACCCAAGCAAGGTGGAAGCCATCCTAAATTGGCCTACACCAACCATAGGGACTAAGGTAAGAAGTTTCCATGGTTTGGCTCAATTTTATAGAAAATTCACAAGGAACTTTAGTGGGATATGTGCACCAGTCCTAGATACAATCAACGGTGGTTTAAAAACTAAGTTTGTGTGGACTCAAGAAGTTGAGAAAGGGTTTGAGAAACTGAAACAAGAGGTGGCAACTCAACCTATTCTCTTATTACCTAGTTTTGACAAATTGTTCATTGTTGAATGTGATGCAAGTGGAGTGGTAGTAGGAGGAGTGCTATGTCAAGAGGGAAAAACTATAGCCTTCTTTAGTGAGAAGCTCAATGAAGCAAAGAAGACGTATTCAACTTATGACTTAGAACTTTATGCTTTGGTTCAGTCACTTAGGAAGTGGAGGCATTACCTTCTACCCAAGGAATTTGTAGTCTTTACCGACAATCAGGCACTTAGCTATATGAATACCCAAGATAAGTTGAGCAATAGACACTTGAAGTGGATGGAATACATCCAAGCTTTTACCTTCACCATCAATCACAAGAAGGGATAGCTAAACAAAGTAGCAGATGCATTGAGGAGGAGGTTGTTGATAGTGCAAGAGATACAAGTGAAGAGCATAGGGATTGATAGTTTTAAAGATCTCTATGGGGAGGATGAAGACTTTTCAAAGGTCTATAAGGTATGTTCTAACTTTGAGAACCATTTCCATAGCCAATACTCAGAGTATACATTGCAAAGTGGGTTATTGTTTAAAGGAAATCAGTTATGTGTTCCAAGAGGGTCAATGAGGGAAAATCTCATTCAGGAAAAGCATAATGGAAGTCTTAGTGGACATTTTGGCATCAACAAGACTTTAGAACTAGTGAAAAGATTATATTACTGGCCTAAGTTGGCAAGAGATGTTAGAAAGTATGTGGAACAATGTGTTGTGTGTATGAAAGCTAAGGGAGGAGCTAGTAATGCTGGTCTAATCAACCCCTACCCATTCCTAACAGACCATGGGATTGTGTAAGCATGGATTTTGTGGTAGGCCTTCCTAAGACCAAGATTGGTTTTGATAGTGTCTATGTAGTAGTGGACAGATTTAGCAAAATGAGTCATTTTATCCCTTGCAAAACTACTCATGATGCTAGTTACATAGCTCATCTCTTCTTCAAGGAAGTTGTAAGGATCCATGGATTGCCTTTGAGCATTGTTTCAGATAGGGATGTGAAGTTCATGAGTAACTTTTGGAAGACTCTATGGAGTAGATTGGGTACCAACCTATTATTTGGATTAGCTTACCATCCTCAAACTGATGGTCAAACATAGGTGGTTAACATGGTGCTAGGTAACCTTCTAAGGTTCCTAACTAAGGAGTATGGACAGACATGGGATATGGTTATCTCACAAGCTGAGTATGCTTACAATAATAGTGTGAACCGGACCACAGGGAAGAGTCCTTTTGAAGTTGTGTATGGGATGCACCCAAGAGGCATATGTGAGCTCATAGATCTTGGAGCTATGGAAAATAGAAGTGGACATGTAGAGGACTTCATTCAAACCATGAAAGAGATTCAGGAGCAGGTGAAGAAGACAGTCATCGAGGCTACACAAAAGTTGAAGGAGAAGGCAGATTTGTCAAGGAAAGATGTACAATTTGCAGTAGGAGACTATGTCATGGTCCACCTCAACAAATCAAGGTTATAGAAGGGTACATCAACCAAGTTGTAGATGAAGAGAGTGGGTCCATGCAAGGTATTAGCCAAGTATGGGAAGAATGCATACAAAGTGGAGTTACCTACCGATCTAGGGATCTCTCCAGTGTTTAATGTAGCTGATTTGATCAAGTACAAGGGATCAGTCAAGGATTTGGATGATAACAATAGGGAAATCTTCAAGGATGTAAGCAACATACCCCTACCCACTCTAGACAAGCAACAAGCAGAAGAAATCTTGGAGTCAAGAGTCCAAAAGTCTACAAGGCATACAATGTACATGGAGCACCTTATCAAGTGGAAGAACAAGCATGAATCAGAAGCCACATGGGTACAAGAAGATCAGTTCAAGAAGTTTCGTATTGACCTATCATTTATCTCTCCTTCCATTCCTTAGTGTTTGGGTAGAGAGGGGGAGAATGGTGCAGGAGCACCTAGGAAGCATTAGGTAGCACTACGCAAATTTGTGAGCCTAGGATGAAATTTTGTGGTTTTAATGCTTTAAGGTCATGTTGGCCATTTAGTTTGAGTTAGAGGTGTTAGAACATGTTAGGAGTAAGGTTGATTAGTAGCTCATGGTAGAATGGATGAGTTTCACAATTTGTTTTCACTAGGATTCATTAGGAATTGGAAATAAAGCCCAAAATGTTGCATTTGTGCAATTTTGGCCTAATGTGGTGGTTATGTCCAACCAAGGGGAGAAATAACCACTTAATGAACCTTTATAAGGTGGACCTTGACTTGGAATTGAGGTTGGAAAATATTTTGTATCATTTGGAGTTTGCAGTTCATATGGAAAAACAATGAAACTCTTGTAATTTTCTGGTTTTTAGCTCTTATTAGTGTGTTAATGGAGGGTTCCAAGCATTGAGCAGTGTGTGGCATGTGTAATAATTGTTTTTCAAGTTTTTTGTGGTCAGTAGTTAAGTTGTCTCATCGTTTCCTAGCTTTGTTCTTAGTTAGTTCTGTTTCTTTCCATTGCTGATCAGTCCAGAAAACTGTCAACCATGGAGACTTAGGCCTCTGTCTTCCACTATACCTGATTTATAGTCTGTGGGGATTGAGTCTAAGCTCCATTCTTGTATATAGTTTAGATCGAGGAGTCTTCAGGAGTCGAGTGATCAAGAGGAAAGTCTCTTCCTAGGTGAGCTTAGCAATGCCCGGTTAGGAAAGACAGTGAAAAACAAGCACTAAAGTTGTAAGGGTGTCAATCCCATGGCAAACCCAGGTGTGTGGTGGATGTAGGAGGCCTTGTAGAGGCTTGGAAAGAAGGATGGAGCCCTGACAGACCACATGGAGGAAGAAACAAACTGACTGTTATCAAGAAGGTCATAAATTGGCTTAAAACAAGCCTAAATTTGCTAAGTTAAGGGTTGGAGCAGTGTATGGATAGTGGAGGCTCCAAACCCCAAAAATCTTCAAGGTGTGGGCAAGGTTACCATGAATCCCAAGAAAATATTTGGGTTCATTTGGAGATTTTTGGCACACTTTCCACTTTTCTCGGGTTAGGAGACCTAATTAGGGCTCTAGGGCTTGTAGCCTTTTTGAACCCTAGAAGAGGGTTTGGTGAGAGTGATGGAGAATTGGAGATTGGTGGATGATCAAGAACCCTAGGGGGATGATCTTGAAGCTATGGGAGACATCACACACCCCTACAATTGAATTAGTGAAGGTTGGAGGTTTAGCTAGCCCTTAGGAAGATTAAGGGCTAAGGAGAGAATGGTAGAGAGAGCACCAAGATTGGCTTGGTTAGGGAAATGGATATGATAGTAGGGTTGGCCAAGAGAACCAGGGGTGCCTAACAAGCATTAGGGCCTATAGGTTAAGGTGGTGGAGAGTGACACCAAAGGGGTTCGCCAAGGTGAGACCCAGAGCATGGGATAGTGAGTGTTCCATCCAACCCTACCCTATCACTCTCTTTCTCTCTCTCAAGTCTCTCCCTCCTACCCCCTCTCCCTCTCTTAGGTCTCTCTTTATCTCTCACTCACTCCCTCTATGTGTCTCCCCTCTACCCTTAAACCCTCTACCCTTAACCATTAACCCTTAACCCTTAAACCCTAAATACTTAAACCCCCTACCCTCTACCCTTAACCCTTTCTCCCTCTATCTATCAACCACTCCCCCCCTCTCTCTCTCTCAAGTCTCTCTGTCCTAGCACCACTCCCTCTCT
>VDFB02000017.1:389160706-389171715 GCA_007258455.2 Sequoia sempervirens
TCTCCTAATGCTACACTTTAGGCATCATTTTCATGTAGTTTTCAATGTGAAATCTCAGTGTACACCCTATCATTCCTCCTTCCTGCACATTATTTTGTTAGATCTCTATTATACATGTAAGGATTGATCCATTTCACAAGTCACAACGACATTCTTTCATGAAATGGATCAAATATCCGATGGTAAAAATTGTTCCTTGACCAAACTCTTCATCCTTTCCCATATAGAAACTTTTGCCAACCCTCTAGCCATCCTATCATTCTGAAAACTAGTCCACCATGTTAGTGCTGTACCTCTCAACTTTGTCTTAGCAAACTTAACCTTCCTCTCTTCTTCCATCTCTTCAAACTAAAAGTAGTTTTCTAAGGCATCAAGCCATCCTAACACCTCTTCACTATCCATCTTCCCCTGATAGATAGGCAACTCTATGTGACTCTTTCCTCCATGACCTTGTGCTACTTTCAACAATCTTATGAACTTCCTTTCCTCAGGGTCTTCTATCTCATCTGCTGGTTGTATTTGAGTTACCCACACATGCTCTTCTTCTTCATCATTGTCTTCTTGTTCTCCTTGTTCTCCTCACCTATTTCTCTCAAGGCTATTGATCCTAGCCTGCATAGCTATTGATCAAGGCTATTTATGGAATGAAAGTAGACATTTCCATGAGTTGTGATCCTAAAGGGTATATAAGTAAAATGAGGGTAGAGAGGGGTAGATCTCATATCTACCATCATTTCCATGCATCTAATGATGTGATAAGGAACCTCAAAACTAATAAGGAGGTCAGAGAAAGGAAAAGGAAATGGATGTTCATGGTCCAAACAAAATAGAAGAGGATAAAAATAATGATGCTTATGTTATTCCTTTGCAAAGTACACAAGTCCCATGGAAATGATGGAGAAGATGTTTGTTGCCATGGCAGATGGGAATTTTTCTAGCATGATGAAGTTGGTAGAGCAAGAGAAAAAGGGATGGAAGTTGAACAACTTGTTCAACAACAAGCCTTGTCAACAGAATCATCAACACAAGTTGCTCATAGCCAATCAATGCAAACTCTTGATGCACCCTTGGTTGATTATTCAAAGAATCCAAAAGAAAGGGAGAGTGTGCAAGAGGAGACTAGGAAGAATGTTCCTAGAGATGAGGAAGTGAACTAACACTTCCCTTCTCCCCAAATCAATCAAGGTGATGAAAAAATTCCTAAAAATAGGCTAGCATTTTATTTTTATGATGAGAACTCTGTTCCCAATGATGTCAAAGTATTAGCTTGTAGCTAGTTCATGGATGATGATACCTTTGTTACTACAAATGACTTTAGAGACTTCATCATCAAAGTGAAGAAAAATGAACTTAATGAAAAATTGGATAATGAAAAGGAGTTGACCCATCTATGTATGAAGAGGTCACTCAACAAGTTATCTAATAAATAGATTTTCATGCTTATAGAATCACTTTGGAAGAAGGGAGGAGATTAGTTAAAGAAAGTGGTATTCTTGTGTTTCTGATAGGGAGGGGGTTGGAGGAATCAATCACAGATTCCTACTCTAGGTCTTGCTTGCAAGACCTCCTTGGTGTTTTGGCTTTCCACCTTAACCTATAGGACCCTTCTCAAATTTAGGTACCCCTGGTTTGTCTGGCCAACCCCACTTCTATCACAATTCCACCTACCAAGCTAACCTTGGTGCAATGCTCCAACTCTTCCTTAGCCCTTAATCAATCCTAAAGGCTAACCTATCCTCAACTCTCCATTAGTTCTTGCAGGGGTGTGGGAATGTCTTTAATGGCTTCAAACCAACCTCCTAGGCTACTTGAAGCTTTAATGGATTGATATAGCATCAAGACCTGTGTAGGATGTAGAGTGGTGTTTCTACAAGCTTTGTGTGTCATTAGATAGTCGTTTTATTCATTTTCAAGCACTGTTTGTAAATAAGTTGGATTCCACACTGTTGCTAGTCTGAACTAGGAAGTCTTGAGCAAATGGAGGTTTAGATCACTTTCCCACCGTACAAATTGTATGGCCCTTTGGGAATAGTGACTAGACTCCATGTGTGTAAATATGGTAGGATTTAGGGTTTGTGTGAACACAGGAGCTATTGGCAAAGTCTTGCCCTAGGCGAGCCAGGAAGAGTCCGGCTAAGGAAGACAAGAAGTGCAGAGCACATAACTTGCAGCGGTGACCAGTTCTTGATAAATTGCTTTTTGGAGGAGGTAGGCAAGTGTCTTACCTAGTTTCCACATGAAGGAGAAAGCTCCATCAGTTCAATTGATGTGAGAACAAGTTGACAGTTTGAAAACAGCTAGAAAATGGCTTAAAACCCTAGGAAATGACCATTTTCAAGTTTAAGCATTGTACCAAATAATTAAAGCTAGACCTCAAAAATATTTGAGAGGTGTTCATATGGGACAAGGACTTCAAGAAAGATGAGGTGGTATTTGAAATGTTTGAGTAATAACCAATTGTTTTGGTGATGGAGACGTAATTGGGGGTCATGGACTAGTAGCCTTCTTAACCCAAGATGAGGGTTTGGTGAAAGTGATGAAAAGGTGGAGTTTTGGTGAACCTTCAAGAACCCTAGGAGGTTGGTTTGAAGCCATTGAAGACATCTCTACATCCCTACAAGAACTAGTGGAGTGTTGAGGATAGATTAGCCTTTAGGGTAGATTAAGGGCTAAGGAAGAGTTCAAGCATTGCACCAAGGTTAACTTGGTAGATGGAATTGGCGAGAAGTGGGCTGGCCAGATGCACTAGGGTACTCTAAACTTGAGAAGGGTCCTATAGGTTAAGGTGGGTGAAACAAAACACCAAGGAGGTCTTGGTAAGCAAGACCTAGAGTAGGAATCAGATTGATTCCTCCAACCCCCTCCCTATCACTCTTCTTCTTCATCATCGTCTTCTTGTTCCTCCCTTTGCTCCTCTCACTTAGTTTCTTCAAGGCTACTGATCCTAACCTGCATAGCGCTTCTCTCTTCATTCTCCATTGCCTCTCTTCCCTTACTTTAGCCTCATTGGCTCACGCTTCTTGCTCTTCTTTTCCTTTCCTCTCCCTTTCCAAGGCTCTCAAACTCCTCCAACTCTCTCGCTAACTGATTTTTAGGTGCCATTGCTGATTCTTCAATCCCTAAAGGGTTCATTTAATTCTTTTGATACAACTATGATGTAGAGAGATATGGGACTCAAAAACAAAACTCAAAGGTTTGAAGGTTTTTTCAATGAAGTAATCTCAACCATGTTCTAAACAACGTTAAGGAAAGAAGCCTCAAAGTGCACTTATGACTCCAATCTTTCTCCTATGGACCCAAACCCTTGGAATGCCCTTAAGGGACACAAAAAAACTTTTCTTGAATGTTTTCAAAGCCCCAAACCTCTGACTCAAACAAAAACCCACTTTTCCACCTTGACTAGGCTTCCAGCCAACTAGGCCTCCAACGGTGGTTTTTTTGACTTTTCTAACAACTTTTCCAAAAGAATCACCAAACTAATGATTGAATTAGGTGTGTTTTGTGATGCTACACAAAATACCAAAATATTTATAGAACTTGTTTCAGACCAAATCTTTCAAATATCTGTTGTCCCACGAAAACTAGCCTAAATAGCCCCCTTTTCCAAAGCAACCCTATTCAAAACTTATCACCTGACCATGAAACTTTCTACGGTGTCTAAAATTGTTCCCAAACCAAGTATTTTCTAGGTTTTAATCTCCTATGACACCCTTAACATGATAAAACACAAAACCCTCATGAAATTGCTCCAAAAACTAGGGCCTCTTGAAAAATTGACTTCCACACACTTCTAGAATCTTCTCTTTGAATTTTCACCATTAAATAATCATTCCTAAACACCTTGAAGGAATTTGAAGGAAGATTTTAAGTATGACAGTCAGTGAATAGAAAAATGTTAGAGAAGCAAGGGTTTCAAAGACCTATTAAGAAACTTTATGACAATTCAAGGCATCATACAAAGACAATTTGAAGCACACCATTGAATGCAAGGATATAGAGTTTAGAGGAGGTGTTCCAAGGGACTTTAAACTAAAATAGATGATAATGGCAAGATCACTGTCTTAATGTCCAATTTGAGATGTGTTCCAATTTGAAAGGACCTAATGTCCTCATTTGAAATAGATGACTTTAAAAGGACCTAATGTCCAATTTGAGATGTGTTCCAAACTGGCTTAATGTGATGCAGAGAAAAGGAAGAAAAATCTCAATCCACACTCAACTTGACATTCATTTAACAAATTATTTTTTCCCTTACAATTTGGACTCTCTTTCCCTTCATAAAACCTTCAAAGGGTAGACTTTGCCATTGTTGTTTTTGATTGAATTGATCACTCGACAATGCAACTTGATCACTCAACTTGAATCACACAATCAAAAATATCAACATGACTTGGGGATGATGTAAAAACTCTTCACACAATAGAAAATGATCAAACAAATAGACCTTGTACCCAAAAACATCCATTCTTCCATCGCTCCTACACAAGCCCATGTAACTTTGCAACATTCACCAATAGGATAGTCAAAATAAAAACTGATTAAAGGAATTAACCAAAAAATGAAACATTCTTTTAGACTCCTAAAAATATCCTCCACAAGTTCCCAAAAGCATAGGATCAAACACCCACCATAAATGTATCAAAAGATTGACTTACAAGCCATAAGCGAGAGGCCAACTAGGCACTGCATAAGGAAGTGTTCAACCTTTCAAGGCACACCCAAACACCCTGGTCCTTTAAAACATTCTAATAGGTTCCCCAAGACCTGTTCCATGCTTTTCATTCATTAGTATTGCACAAATACTCAGAAAATTATGAAAAGTGCATTTTAAAGACCATTTTCATGCATTTACAAGGGAAAAACTGACCTAGGGCATCAAATAACTTTTGCAAACCTCCATATTTCACTCTAAAAAAAATTTGAACATGAATAAGGGCCCTAAACCTAACATTCTACCAAGTTTTACATTTTTTCCATGGTGGAAATGGGAATTATGACCATTTTGGTGACCAAACCCTTGTTTGGTAGGGTTTCAGACCCTCTTTCACTAAAATTGAAGTAAATTTCTTAATACTTAATGAAATCAATTCAAATCACCACCAAAAGAAATTATTCTCTACCCTCTATCAAACCATATTCATTATAGGGCTTTACAATGCTGCTGTAGGTGGTACCAATTGAAGGAATAGTCAAAACTGTTGGAAAATCAAGAAAAATAGAGTTTTTTTAATATTCAAATGCTTCAAACTTCCAATCAACCTTCTGCCCTAACCAAAAGGAGGCCTTATAAACTTTTACACACCATTTCCAATGACCCTCAACTATTTTTTGAAAGAGGGGGCCATTGGTTAAGGGATTTACAACTTAAATGATGAGTTTACACAAATTACACTATGACAACATTGCATTTTTGAAGCAATTTTGACTCCTATCATCTAAGATCCAAAAATCCATTCAAATGACCCTGAAAAAACCTTATTACATCATCAAGACATCAATATTGCATGTTCATATACAAATTTGAGTTGTTTTGCCTTCATAGGCTAGAAGAGCAACATTTGTGCAAGATTGCAATTTTCACACTATTGACTCAGGTAATCTAAAAGACTCATCCTAATTCATGACTAATGATTTGGTAGAAATGTATGCAAAATGTGGAAGCATAGAGAAAGCATGTGAAGTTTTTGACAGAATTCCTCAAAGAGATGTCATCTCATTGACTGCAATTATTGCTAGATATGCACAAAATGGATTTGTTGAAAATGCTTTAGAAAGTTTCAAGCAAATGCAATTGGTAGGTATAAATCCAAATTCCACAACCTTTGCCAACATCTTTCCTACTTGTACCAAATGGGGGCTTTGGAACAGGGTATGAACATCAATCAAAGAATAAATAATAGAGGAATTTTGTTAGATGTTGTAGTTGCAACTGCCCTAGTAGACATGTATGCAAAATGTGGAAGCATAGACAAGGCTTGTGAACTGTTTGACAAAATTCCTGAAAGAGATGCCATCTCATGGAATACGATGATTGCAGGATATACACAAAATGGATTTTTTGAAAAGGCTTTAGAAACTTTCAAGCAAATGTAATTAGGAGGTGTGAAGCCAAATTCCATAACCTATGCCAAAATGGGAGCTTTGGAGCAGAGTATAAACATCCATCAGAGCATAATGCCAGATGCCTTCGAAACTACAAGAATGGGAAGACATTAAATATGCATTTATTAACATAAAAAAATGAGACTTACTAACAAATTTTACCATCAAGTATAAATTAATAAGAATAGTTGTGCATATAGTTACAAATTAATCTAATGAACCATCCAGGTCTGCTCTACTCTTTGTTGTGTCAAGTATTGCCTCATGGTCAGACTCACGGACCTTCCACAAGGTCTTGTTCAAAGGTCTACCCTTATATTTGGTCAAATGAACATTGGATTCCACGACAAGGTTTGAGTAATGAAGAATCTTAAAATGCATGTAAAATTCCTCAAACAACTAATGTTTAACACTCTTATGTGGGTACCTTCTGAGCCACATTCTAGTAACAACAACTGATCCTGTAGGGTATTCAATGTTTTCTCCATCTACAATTGGGGCTTCCAATTTCTTTTTTTCCTCAACACAATGACACAAGTAATAGTCTGTACCTTCTTCGTTGTCTTCATCGCAATAACTGCATAAACATGCCTGCATTTATATGTGCAACATATCTTGAAATTAATTAACGTGAATACGATTTCAAAGTAAGATAACAACATGGAATTTCAAATACTAAGAAAGTAGATATATTACCTGGTTGAACTAGATCCGATACATGGTCAAAGTCAACCAATGATTCCATCCATGTTAGTTCCAATGCCATCGAAAGGCGATACGTGTGAACTGGGCTAAGATAACTTGTCAACCATTTGTCAACCCACTCCCCTGACTCACAATCATTCCAGGCTTGCATTGTACAGAAGAAAAAAAAGCATGCCATCTTACGTGTCGATACTCCATGAACCTGCATTTGAGCTAAGGAAAGAGTGCAACTCACTCGATCCTATTAGTGTACAACAATCCTCATATGGTGCAATGTTAGTATCATCCATCAACCAAAAAAATCTATAAACTAAAGATGTACCTTCATTACCTGGACCCATCGAAGCATTACACCACACGACGATTGATCTTGCATCTGTCAACTATGCATTGTCTTGATACTTTAACTCTTCTCGTGCTAATGCTCTTTTCACGCATGATCCTACACCGTCATGCTCCCCCTTTCCATGTTTGGCTTCACAAAAGTTCCACATATGTTGAACACGTGTAGTGAGATGCATCCTGCACAACCAGTAGAACATGTGTGTGTTCTTGAACTGTGCTGCACAGTTGTCTGACCATATTATATGCCAACCGTATGATATGACCCTCTGAGCCAAATGGTTGTAGAACATCTGGAAGCAACCTTGCACGAATTGTGGAGAATGTGTGCGATCATTAGATATAAAAGTGATACTCCATCAATACCTTCCTTTCGTCCTCTGTACTATCAGCTGCATGTATGAATGCTATGTGCACAAATATCGAAACCTGTGTGGAGTTGTAATACTGTGACTGCACCTCACGTTGTGGCTGTAGAGTGTAGTTTTTTGCAAAGTCAACTACTGATACTATGCTGCCAAGTGGAAAGGTGTCCTTGCATAGCTTGAATTGTGTGTCCAACAATCGGGCTCTATGGGTATGCCTTGCATACTCATACAATAGATTCTCACAAAACATGGACATGAACTGATACACTTGAATTTTCTGAATAACCAACTCACACCTTTTTGCTTCAAACCCATCTTTTGTACCATATGCCACTGTTTTATACTTCCTGAACTCGACTAGTTTTTGTCCCACCTCATATGTGCTTTCCATATGTTGACATACTAGCATTCGTTGCAAGCCACCACAACGCTCACATGAACCATCCAAGCATGCTGTCCTATAGAATATTTGGCCATCCTCTATTTCACCATTTTTGATAGAACTTTGAAGATTGGTGGGCTTCTAACTACCACAATCACCGCAAAACATCGTTAATTATTACTTTTAAACATATAGAATGATAAACATCATAATGGTTAGAGAATTCAATACGGTTTACAATAAGTAGTGCGTGTGTGATTTATCTTGACATAAAGGTTTAATCATTTTAAAAAATCTTTGAGAAATACTAATTTTGAGGAAAATCATTTTGAAATTTATGAAAAATTGGTTTTGAGTCGTGGCCAAAATGCTTTGGATGTAGCTCACGGTTCCAACTACCGATTCTCCTTCTTACCATGTCCCTTTGATTTAGAGATGGCCTTGTATCATTCTTCCAATAATCTTCAATTAGTGGTCTCAATGCTTCAACAACTTTTTATCTTTATGTGGCAGTCTCCCTGAGAATTCCCATAATTCATTTGAATTGGTGCCCTAAATTCTTTGCCACCTTTGAACGGCTTTTGATAAAGATTTTCTACTAATTCCCATTTGTTCACTTGTCTTTTTAATGGCGAGATCTCTTTGTTTGATAGCTTACAAAGTTGATGTAATGACCGTAAATGTGACATACTATCCTTTGAGTGTGAGAGTCTACCCACGATGTCATAAGCATCCATTAGATTCTTCACAGTGCTTCACTTGATACGTCGATGTTCTCAACCTGAGTCTTCATGATGTTTATGCTTCGACCCCACATCATTTGAACAAATAGTTGACATCTTGCGGTCTCATTAGCCTTTCAAAGACATTTCCAAATCTTATCATATATCTTCTACAAGTGCATTACGGATCTTACCTTCATGTGCTTACCGTATCCTCATCAATATTAATCAAGGCTTGCTTTCTATGCAAAATTCTAGGTGGTGTTCTCTTAGGTACATACATCTCTACATTACCAATTTCATCAATATTTAATTGAGGTAGGCTAGATTGCGTACCTTCGATCGAGGGTGGAATAGAAGACATACCTTGAGGTTCACGTGGGGATGATGGTGTACCTTGTTCCTCAATTCTGAGTGATGATGTACTCTCAACTTCAGATGTGGTGGAAGGTGTCCAACCATACTCACTTGTGGTAGATGGTGTCCCTCCATATTTTCTTATGTGTAATGGTGTTCCTTCATCTTCACTTGCGGTAGAGGGTGTGTCTCCAACTACGGTATCTGCATCTACCCTAGTACGACTCTTTCGCATTCGTTCCCTTTGTGCTGCCAATTTCTTTTCTCTTTTTGACGGTTGAAGTTCCTCTTCAACTGGCTTGTTTTCATCAATCGTTCCCAATTTCTGCTTTTCACGATATTTGCTCATCCGTTTGTTATTTTTATCACTTAAGGCATGGAGCTTATCATCTGTTCATTTTTTCCCTTTAATAGTTCGTTTCTTCGGCATGACGAATAATTTTACCTATGCAAAAAGTGCTAAGTTGTCAAATTAACTAATTGAAAGCTTTGGAAGCATAACTCAATCAAAACAATATAAACTATCCCTATACCCAAGTAGTGATGCTATTCCATTACCACTATGCAAAAAAGTTTGTCACAAATCTAAATACAACTATCACTATACATACAAATTCCTTAGTCTTTAACATCAATACGGTATTTAATCTTTAGGACTCCATACCCTAAATCGTGTGAATCCCACAAATCAATACTCTATTTTGTGAAATAAGTGTATAAACTTTTAGAGTATGTTGAAAAGGATCAAAATAGGCTTGAGAATATGTAGAAATAGTGAAAGGAATGTTGTTAAGTGCTTGGGAGCAGTCTCATTTGTTATTCCATAGTTGTGTCTATGCTTGGTAATGTTTTGAAGGTAGATTGTGAAAGATTTGATGATTTGGGCATATGTTTCCAATATATGGCAATGGTGTCTTGAATGCAAAGTAGTCAGAGTGTGTCTATATTGATATATTGGAATATTACAATCAAACATGATGAAATTGGTATCTTAAAGATACGGTGACGTGTTAATCTAATGTGTTGATTGTTGTTATTACAAATGGTGTTTAAGTGAAGATAGGATGATGGATGTGTTGATTTGAGCAAAGATATCTTAAATGGTTGGGATGATGTTGCGGGTCTAAAGACATAGGCGTTTGATTGTTTTTTCCTTGAAGGGGTAAGTTGAGACGATGAGGTGATTGTTATGTGCATCACAAATAAAACAATTTGATCAACATGGAATAAAGAAAAACAACAAAATGAAAAGCAAGCCATAATGAAAGATATAAAATGTACAAAGATTTCCGCATACCTAAAAGAAAAGTTTCAATCCCGAAATTCCCAATTATGCAGCCTTTGCTTCTTCCTTCCTCAAACTCCTCAAAAATTTGACTTCTTCAAAAGCTTGTTCCCCTCCAAATTTCAATTCTATATCAATTATCACTATAATTCAAACTTCAATTGATATTATATGCCTCTCAACGTGAAAACTCTATTATTTCATGCAAAGGTGATGGAAAGAACATTCAAAAGGTGGTGGAATCTCAAAATCATGCATGCACACTTCACTCAATCACAAAAAAGCTATTTTTTGTCGGAGCACGCACAGAACCAGGAGAATCTATAGAATGTGGGCCAACATCACGGGTATATTGTAACTTTTAACCATTTTTAGTGCAATAAATAATGCGTTCTCGTTATAATGCAAGCCTATTATTTAATCCTAAATGGAGATATCTCTACTGGTTAATAACGCGCTCTTGTTATGATAAATTTGGTTTTTTTAAGCTTTAGATGGTACATTTATAGGGTAGAGGATTAAGGGTACTAGGGAGAGAGCTAGAGGGATTGAGTGAGAGAGAGGGAGATACTTCAGAGAGAGAGGAAGGGAGTGAGAGAGATGCCTCTCACCCTCTCAACCCTCACCCTCTCATCTCTCCCACACTCTCTCACCTTATCCCTACACTCTCCACCTCACTCTCTCCCACCTTATCCTACACTCTTGCAACCCTCTCCCAGCCTTCCCTACTCTCTCCCACAATCTCC
>VDFB02000017.1:389171815-389189796 GCA_007258455.2 Sequoia sempervirens
CCCAAAACATAATATTTTCAATATGCAACTTGGGGAAAACACTTGGGTAAGCAAGATAAACATATTAAGCATATGCCCAAGGCAAAGAAAAAACTCAAAAATCGAAGGGGGGGAAAAACACAAAGAGCGAAAGCGAAAGAGGGTCCCCTTCAGTGGTGCGTGTGTGTGAAAACTACGCAATAATACCTTGAATCTATACAAGCATTAAGGCACTAGGTGAGGCAATCATTTATCTGAATTAATTAATGAATTCCCAGTATATTTATTAAAGTTTTCACTGAATTACTAACTTCCGATAAGTTGTCCTGCCTACCGCTTTGGGTACTAGCCCCTATCGAAATCCACTCTTCCTTTTACAACAACACAACACATTAAAAAAAAGATAGCCATCATGCAACACAACCCAAATCATGTCCAAAATCCAATCATGAATTATATCACTTTACTCACAATCACCACATAGGTAACAAATTACAACGTGCATGGCTATTTCACAAAAGCTTAAAAACAAAAGATCATCAAACTCAAACAGAATAAAAAACTCAATTCAAGAGTTCCCCTAGCCTCTGGAAACTAAAACTCGGTACTACAAAAGTACACTCATAAATTTATAACCATAACGTTATTGTTCATCAAATACAACAAGGAATTCGCTTAAATCAACAATCATATAAATACACATTCTTTAAGTAAATCAAGATGTATTTGACTCAACAATCTTTTCTTCATAAGATAAAAAATCAACGTACATAAATACAACATATACTTAATCCTTTGAATACACAAACAAGTTCTAAACAATGTAAATTCAAGAATCTTATCTATTCATTTCTATTTAAAACAATCATCATTCACCAACTCACTTCGAGGCAATTAAACGTCAAAGACTTTTAAATAACCATTCAATATTTATTTCTACATCATAATAAAAATTATTTGTACAACAAATTCTTAATCTCAAATTAATTATTCTTCATATAAAATCTAAGATACTTCATTTCATAATAAAAGAATTTTAACTTAAGAACTTCTAGTTTGTAAAACAAAGAATTTTAAAAATAAACTTTCTACACTTAATTTAACATCAAGACATAAATATATTTCCAATTTAAAATCAAAACAATACTACACCTTCTAACACTAATCCCACAACTATAGCTAGTTTTTCGTAATACTAAAATCTTCCTTAACTCAACTTGTAAGATTAGGCACAAAAGATATCATTTACTATTAAGATCTTTTGTTTAATTTAAATAAGTTCTCTAATACTAAATCCAACTACAAGACTATTTATTTATATAATTATATCAAAGTAAATATCTTATAACCACAAACTATTGTTGTGGCCGCGATCCCACTCCAGTTAACAATAAATTATATTACCAGATCTACATGTAGTTAGTTGGATAACTCCGATTACAAGGAGTTTGAGAGGCGCATATTCTGAGATTGAACTACCAATCTTCAGACTCCTACGTTCAAGCACTGCAACTGTGAGAAGTTGCGAAGAGAATTAAGGCTCCTCAAACTTTTAAAATTCTCTATTACGTTCAAATGCTTCATCTATGATAGTTTGACAATTAAATCAAAAAGTTTATTAATATCTTAACTTTCTATTATGTTCAAGTGCGACTGGAACAGGTTGACAATGGTAACAAAGAGATCATGAAATCCTCTACAACATTCTAAGCTCAAGCACTGCAATAGTGTTTTGCACCAAAAGCATCAGGGAGGTTATTTAAATATAAACACCCTACCATTTTCAAGTGCTATCGCTGTGATAGTTTGATAGTGATATTAGAGAGCTTATTTAATTTTCTAGACATACGATTATCAAGGCTACATATATGACTAAAGCCACTACAGTCTTCTATGTTTAAGCGTTACAACTGTGAGAGGTTTCTAAAGAATAAGGGAGTTTATTAAACAAACACACCCTTTTATATAGAATTACAGCTTTAGGAACATAATTACTAATGGAATCATGAGCCAAATCATTGTAGATAATTGTTAATAACCATAATTCCCTGAGTTAAGAGGTATTGTAGCTTAAGTTTCAGGTTCTACCAAATACTACAAACAAAAGGCATGCATATATAATTTAGAACACTACAATGTTCAACTTTTAACTCAACTTAACTAATAGAGGGCAGCGTACCATAAAGAGAGGATATTAAATAACACTATCAATTGACTGGCAGAAGATTACACCAACACAAATTTTGCAAAGAGATAAGGCGGTAGGCATGGATAACAACAACAGTTAGGATCATAAATGCTACATAAAGGATAATACCTATTGACGTATATCACTCCCCAAGACCCATCGAATGGTGAGATGTTTTCTTATCAAGGTCAATCCATAAGAACAAAGGTGACAACATGCAGGGATAGGAGGCATGCTTAAATAATGTTGCATGAAGACAGATCTAAATCAGAGACCACCAAACACAGAGGAAAATACATTTCCAAACATCAGCTACAATACACCAACAATAATTTACAAGGCAATGTTCAATGAAAATTGAGAGAGGTATGGTGCTAAGGCTGGAATAAAGGATTACGTAGTGATCTAACATAAATTTCATCGGGAAAAAAAACTTACAATACCCATCAAAATCCCAAAGCGTAGTATGCAGACTGGTCGGCGTTGGTACGGGAAAACCACAGGGGAGACACACTGATTAGGCTTGATCATCAATACCATGCTCAAGAATTCGAAAGCTAAACCATCGAACCCAAAAGTAATGAATAATGAATAATTTATAAAGCAACATAATAAACTCTCACTGCAACCATAAATAAAAACTTAAAGTGTAGGACACAGGGAGGTTTTCTATCAAAACACACACACTAACCAGATTTACGAAGTCCATTATTACACAATATCCACACAATGCTTAAATAATTATTTCAAGAGTTTATACATAATATTGTGAACATTATATTTCAAATAACTGCAAGCAAAGATGAAAAGTAAAGAAACTTGATTCGCTGAGTAGCAGATTGATGTCAAGAATTTTTCCCCAGGTTTACAACTGTAACTTTGAATACCGTGATCTTCCGTCCCAGTTCACATTCAAACCACAAAAATCCTAACAAATTCCTTATCATAGAGTTTTCTTAGACAAAAATACAGTGAAGAAGCTTTTCTTCTCAGCCATCCCAAAACCCATGCCCATGACAAAATGAATTTTCCCCACCCAAAAGCTTTTTCCTTTCTTTTTAATCCCCTTCCTTCACTCCAATTCATAAAAATTAACTAATTCTAAATCATGCATTCCAAACTGATCAATCAGTTCTAACACAACCATTTAAATCCAGATCACATTTTCTAGATATTTTGCATAATCTATTCAAAACAACTCTTTTAAAATATCTTCTTTTCCCTAATATCTTATTGTGTTTTGCAGGTATTAGGATTGGGGTTCTACAATACCTACAATAATAACTAACTTTAATCTCACATAAGTGAAATACAAGAAAATCACTATAAATGATATTTTAAAACATAAATTTAATTTTTATTTTCTTACAAAACATATTTAAATAGTACATGATCTACCATGAATATATGTTTTATTTCAAATATAAAGATAAACTATGCTTCCACATCATGATCTAGATCCTAACCAAACATGATAAATTTTAATCACTCTTATCTATATAAAACCTTATTTCTACAAAATAGTTATTTAAAATGCTAAATGCAACAAAAAAAAAGGGGCACACATTAGATGTACTATACATTATATTTTACTTATAAAAATATGAAAAATTTTGTGTGCTCAAAATTCGAACCCTTTAATCTTAATGATTTAAAAAAATATTTAATAGTTTAGAATCTAGATTTTGTGCTAAAAATTCCAGCCCCTTAATCTTGACCCCATTTTTATTCTCCCATTTCTATATACTCAACCATACATTGAATACTACAAATAAAAGTATGGATACAAAGAAAATTAGGGTTTCACTTTAAATAATTGTGTTAAGAACTAAATGATTAAAACACATAATCATAAATAATAGCATGACCACACAAAAACATATAACCACAATAAAATTGTTTATTCAAACCTATTCCAAAATCACACTAAACATTTATAATATATGTGAAGCAAGACCTTTCTTATTCAAATAGTTCTCTTTTTCTACTTATCTTCCTTCCCTCTCATGTACCTAGAAATATACACTTGAAAGCAAAACATAAACACCCACAAAGTACATCATTGATTATCATATAATAAAAATTCCATAATTAATTTCTTTAACCATACCTAACTAACTTCCAGACATAAGACTTATAACCAAAATTAAGTTATATTCAAGAACATTTCATAGTAAAACTATTATCACTATTATGTGAATTAAGATGATTGATCATTCAATTCATTTTTCTTGTCTAAATTCCTTCTACCCACTTAGGTACCTAAAAGTATCAAAACTAACAAAAACAACATCAACATCAACTAGAAAAAATCAATACCAACACAATACATCATTAATGAAATATCTAATTATAATCAAATTCATTTTTAATATATTTAACCATCCAATCATAAGCACATTACTTAAGAAATGATAAATGGTATTAAAAGTAACATAATTCAAAATATAATAATAAACAATTAATCCCCACATCCAAATTACATCAAGATGTGGTCTAATTTATTCTAAGCACTATTAGTATCATTTTTTGGGCTATGGCACTATAGTTACTTGATAACCTAAATTTCTAGCTAGACTATTATTGGATCCATTAAGACTTTCATGATTGCATCACATATCTCTTTTTGATGAGAATGTGTTATACCATCAGAATCCTTGAACAAGAAAAACACGCCTCTCATGCCAGCATTAAAATATAAGTTCCTACAACAAGTTGGTATGTTTGAAGGCTTAAGAAACTCCTTATTCAACTCTTGTACACAACAATCAATACGATTTGTGATATAATTCAAAGCATCTTCCTTTGTAGAACCTTGGTAGTCTTTCATGTAACACTCTATGCTTGAAGCCGTCTCTCCACGGGCTTTCTCATCCTTCAAAATAATCAAACATATATTAATATATTATTTTTTCCCTTATTTTAATATTTTTAAATCATTAATGTAACATCTACCCTTGTATCTAACTTTAATATCATTTACCTCAAAATCTTCAATATCATCAACTAGTCGAGTAATCAATGACACACGATCTTGGAACATTGATGATGGAATATCAAGTTGCTCCAAAATCTTATCTGATAAATGAGTGTTCATCAAAATCAATGAATGCATCATTAAAACTCGCATACCACTACTTGTTCCATTCAGTATGTACTCATCAAATTTTGGTGTATAATTAGAAGCTATCCATTTTGCTTCTTGGAAGTAAGATAAAATAAATGTCTCCCACTGAAAAAATAACAAATTAGTATTAGTTTACAATATAAAAAACTAAAAATTAAAAGTAAAATACATATGGAGTATATATAATAATACTACTATAATTTCAATATTATTATTAAATAATTAATAATTTTGTAAGATAAATATTTCGTATTATCAAATTTACATAGATTTTAAAATAATTTATAAAAGAAAAAGATTTTATACTAATTTTTTCTTTTAAACAATACTGATAAAAATATATTAACAATTAAAAAAATTAAGAGAAAAAATTTAAGCATTTGTTTAAAACTATAATATGTTCATCTGATAAATTTTTATAGACTCCATATTAAATATTAATAGGCTATAATAATAATATTAAAAATTAATAATGAATATCTACATTGTTTTGTCATATGTAAGTGGTCATATCTTAAAATTAGTTTTTTGTTAAGCATAACTACCAATCCATTCTAAAATGTAACTATATGTTTGAATGAACAAACTTTATAAAAAATATTAAAACAATGCAAAATATATAAAATATAATTTATAAATAAATCATTTTTCATGGATAGAATTATAAATATTTATTATAAATTATTCTTTATAATTTATATTTTAAATTTTGTTAAAAACCTTAAAACAATTTCAAGAATATAAAATAAATTTGTAATAAATTATTTTTAATGATATAATTATAAATAATAATTATATTCTTTTAATTTCTATTTAATGGAGAAAATAAATTCCTATGAAGTAAAAAAATAGCTAAATGAGAAACATGTGATAAAAATATCTAATAAAAAAATAAGAATTGATATTTATATATAATAGGTTTGAATGAAATTTTAAAGTCACATCATCAATAGAATTTAACTTACACAATTTTGAATGTATTTGTGAACAAAGGGGCCATGTTTTGTTTCGGCTTCACTTGCAATTTCCTTGTGTATTTCATATGAAAATTTGAAAGCAATTTTCATGTAGTCTGGAAGATTCTCTATGATGGAAATATCCCATCTATAATAGAAATGGATACACATAGTTAGAATAATAATAAAAAATTCAATACAATATAGGATTACTATCTAATGCATTACCTTATCAATGCAGTGGTGAAGGGTTTCAATTCATCAATGGTTCCATATGTATCATAAATATCATCAAGGAGTGAAAGACTGGTAGCTAGTTTTGTAAAACCAATTCTACTAGCACTGAACTCAGGCTCAAATAATGAGCAAGCCCACCAGAAATAAAATTCCACATGGCGATGCCGAAAGAAATCAAGACTATTTGCACTCGAATGATTCCACCATCTATCAATAGAAAACCATTGTATTATAATTCAAAGTCCATTTTTAATTTATGATATTTAGTTCTTACAAGAATTAATCAATTTTGAAATTCATTAATATTTACCACCCTTAAACTAATTTATTGTTAGCTTCATCTAATTAAAAATACATTTCTATATTAAATATAATTATTAGAATTGTCTTGTTAATAAAAAAATATATGTCAACAATGCATAATATTCAAGGGAACATTAATTTTCATTTTCAGTTTAACTTATACTCACGTGGAGACTAATTTCAATTCATTTTGATGTTGAGCTTGTAAAATATTGAAGTCCAATATTGCTAGTTCCAACAACTTTTGTCTATATGCATTTGGGATCCTGAAAGAAATTATAAACATGGATTGTCAAAATTGTATTTTCTTGTTAATTTAAAAATATAATAGATACAAATGTTCAATTTGTGTTAAATTTTATTTGGAAGGAAAGAATGGAATATGAATTATCATAAATAAACTTCAAATCTTACTTATAAATATCATTGACAAGCCAATCAGTGTGATTTTGTTGTTTGAATATTTTAATAAAGTTCCAAGTCTCCCATCTTGGAATCCTACATCTCCAAGGATTGTTCAAAATGTACTCAATCTATAAAAAAATCTCGTTGTTAGAAATACTATATGCATAAATAAAAAGTAACACCTATGATGTATCTTAACCATTGCAAACACTTATTATTACTAAATTTTATTGTTTTTAGAAAAAAGAAGGTGGTAGGTGGAATGTTGTGCAAAAATGAACTATTTTTAGTAAAAAAAATTAATGAACATTTTATATGGTAGACTTCCTTCCTATTTTTTTAAAAAAACAACATACTTAACTTTAATGTCAATGCCTTCCATGAAAAATTATTTACCTCCATTAGAAGTGGGTTTTTATTTTCTTTTATCTCCTCATGTTCCTTCATAGCTTCTTGCAAGTATGTTGATGTAAAAACTCTAGACTCTTTCAAGATTATTTCTCCAGGAAAATCTAACTCTGAAGCTTTATATAAATTCAACATAATTGCTAATTTGGTATATTCTTGACTAGGTCCAAAGCCAAAGAATTGTCCTTTCTCACTTTTGAATTTTTGAAATACATCTGCTCACAAATGGAATATATTTCAATGATTTGAAAAACTTAGGTATAGAAAGGTAATCAAAAAATAATTCAAAATTCATCACCTGAGGAAACATCATATCTATTCAATCGTAGCATCCGAAATCCTAAAGCTGTAATGTTGATATCTTCAAATATATTTTGATTCCAACACCTATTAATAGTAGAATTATTTGATCATTAAACATGCTAAAATTTTATGCCACATAGTCTTTCATACACCTCTATAAAATTATTATTTAGAGTAGATGCATAAAAAATTACATTAAAACTTTTTTGAAAAAAGTATACATACTTGTAAGTATAGTCAAGTATTGTTTTGATCTTCTCTTGAAAATATCCATCTATTCCCAAGCATTGTGCAACATCAATGAACCATAGCCTTTGAAGTAGACCAAATTCTTCTTCTTTGTTGGAAAATATTTTATGAACCTCATTAATTAGCATTTCTCTATGTTTGTGGTATATGGAGTTCTGGTTAAAAAAAATATTTTTTGCATTAGTTTCATAAAATGAAACATAATTCACATATTTTTATGTAAATTTAAATGTATTAGTATTTCATACCCCATATTGCGAACTAAGAGATTGTATGAAGTCATCACTCCACAAGTTCGGATGATGATTTCCATTTCGACGGGTGCTGGCATTAGGCATGGAATCATCTTCCACTCCTAACCTGGATGATGTTGAAATGTCTAATTTGTTTTGTACTTCAGCCATGATATATATCTATCACAAGTCAACAAGAAATTAAATAAAATTTATTATTATGTACTAGTTTACTTGTGATTAGTGATAAACCTCTAATTCTAAGATTCAATATATGGCTAACAAAAAAAAATTAAGAATCTAAATCCATAACTTGTTAAATAATTATACTCATAGTGCATGATTGGTTGAAGAGTTTATTTATTCTATATTTTTACAATGAATATTTAAGCCAATAATATTCATTATACTATTTGTGGAATCACTTTGAACAAAGTTTACTATTTTACATGCTATGCTTTTATGTTGATAGGTACGATTTATCAAAAGTTGAAATATATAATCTTTAGTATTGAAACATTTCTCATAAACTATTCAAACATTATGAACTCTAAGGGAAGAGTTTAAATATTCAATAAATTGTGAATATTGATTTCTATCAAAATAAAATTGCTGCTTGGTTGAAATGTTTCACATGCACATCTATAAGCAATTTTATAAACTATTTACCTTTGTAAGGGATGTATTGTTCGCTTGAATCATGATAAATATATAAAAAAAATTAAGTGACCAATAATACAACATTGTTGATGTGAGGTGTCACCCATGGAGGAAAATTTCAATCCTTCACACTACACAATGCACTCTATAAAACCTTAAATCTAGTTGCAAAACCAATCACTTTAGTCTAAATTTCAAGTGCACGTGTGCTTATTTAGAACACTTAAATATAATGACAAAATTGCATCTAATTCTAAAATGCCCATAATAACATCAAGTGGGGTATGAACAACAAACTTGATACAAGTAACATGAAATAAAACTATACTTCTTATATTCATATAAGAATGTTTTGGTCAAAATAGTTATGACTTAGATATGATCTTCAAGACTCTAATCAATTTATTTAAGTGACACAATAATGCATTATTGTTCATGTGAGGTGTCACATATGTAGGAAAATTTCACTCCTTTGGATTACATAATGTACTCTATAAAACCTTAAATGTAGAAACAAAATCAATCACAATTTAGTCTAAATTTCAATTATGTTTGTAACATAATGTCTTATCTAGAACATTTAAATATAATAGAAAATCAATTGCATCTAACTCTAAAATGTCCATAAAAACATTATGAGGGGCATGAAATAAAATTGGATTTCTTATATTCACATAAGAATGTGTTGATTAAAATAATTATGACTATGGTACGATCTTCATGACTCTAAAAGAACCCTAATAATATATGATAAAACATAGACTACAAGATTTTATCTTACAACTGTAATAACTCCACTAATAATATATGATAAAACATAGACTACAAGATCTTATCTTACAACTGTAATAACTCCACTAATCATTATCTTTTCGTGCATACTACAATATGATTCAAACTTGATTTTTTTAATAACTATGTAAAATATCTTAAATTTATAATCTAATAAATATTAAAATAATTTATAACTCCCCTACCTGTATAGTAGACAAAACAAACATCTAAACACCTCTTAATATTTGTCTATATTTAAAACATCTAAACTACTTTTTAAATTACTGAACACTAAATATTGTGACACTAACTAAACAGACAAAATGTAAAACGTGATAACACACTAAGATTCAAAGCAGAGATGTCGATATAAAGGCAGCGATTTCGTTATTTTAGTGGGACAAACTTTAAACAATAATCGCAGCTTTGGCTACGTTTGTGGGATAAAGTTTTAATTCTGGATGGGAAAAAAACAGCTCTTGTTTTGGGCTTCCATGAAGGGATCATTATGTATAGTATAACAATAAATTTAAATTTTATAAAGATTTTGTATAATAATTATTTTTATGAAATAGTTTGCATAATTTTTTATAATAATCTTCAAAAGAAAAACTATTATGTTGTTCTAAAACTAAGTAACATTATTAATTGCATAGATTGTAAATAATGATTTATAAGTATGCCGGCGGTGTGGACTATGCCCTTGAAGCTGCTGAATCTTATGTTTTTGAGACTGCTGACTGTAATTATAAGTATGCTTTCAACTCAACCAAGCATCTCTTTATAAGAATAGTTGGTTAAATATATTTTGTTCATATTTGTAAAATGTATCCTTTCACTCAACAAAGCATTTTTTTATAAGAATAGTTGATTAAAGATATTTTGTTTACATTTGTAAAAGTATACTTTCAACTCAACCAAGCATTTCTTTATAAGAATAGTTGGTCAAAGATATTTTGTTCACATATGTAAAATGTATGTTTTCAACTCGACCAAGCATTTCTTTATAAAGATAGTTGGTTAAAGATATTTTGTTCACATTTGAAAAAGTATGCTTTCGACTCAACCAAACATCTCTTTATAAGAATAATTGATTAAAGATATTTTATTCACATTTATAAAAAGATTAAAATAGTTTTCTCAAAATTATAAGATTTAAACTTAGATATAATTTAAAACAGTCACCTAAATATACTTCTGCATGGTAATTAATTAATAAATCAGGTCAAAAGTGCATCAAATTGACCTAATCTTTTTCACACATTTTCTAAGATTCCTCATCGTACTCTTTGAAATTGTAGTAGAAATGAGGTGGAATAGAACACCATTCTATTGTTGGTCAATGATATCAAATCTCTTCTCTGCATAATCTAAACGCTGACTTAAGCAGTTAAATAATTTAAATAATGCGTAGTTTTGAATATTAAGGAATGTTTTTTATTGTTATACTCGATCTTCAACTAACTTCATGAATGCATTTTCTCATATTCTTATACTAATTTAATAACATATTATGTTTAACTAGTATGTCAAGACTTAAGTAGTTTTTGTTTTTTGTAGTTACATTTTTTTCTTTTCTAAAATCATAAAATCAAAATTATAATTTATAGATTTTAAAAAATTATTTTCAGAACTATTTGAAAATGGAGAGAAATGGAAACAGTTTAAAAGGGAGGAAGATAAAAAGGAATTAAAAAACCTAAAACTACCTTTGCCAACTAGCATTGCAAGTCACATTGGTGGAATAGTGGAATCGCATAAGTTTTCAATGTAAATGTTGTGAATCTGCTATCTATTCTTAACCTTGTTTTGCAAAAAACATAAATAAATAATAGTAACAGAATACTTAGTAATTAATCCCTAGTGCAAGTGGCTGATATTCTATTGTCTCTTAATTTTTTTGCTGGAAAAGAAGATACCCCACCATAATGATAGAAAGATGACATATATAAAATAATGTTTAACAAGTTGACCTGGCTATATTATTAATGTATAACCTGCCGATTACAAATTCATTTTCACCTCCACCACTTAAAATTATAATGATAATAATAAAAAATAATGCCTGATATTTTGTAAGATCAAAATAGATTTTACTTATAAAATAATTCTAACTCTAAGAAACAGAGTGATACTTATTAATGGACTGTACATACCTCAATGCCTTGTGTGTAGCTGGAAGGTTGGTTGCTTGAGGCAACTGAATCTTCCTTACACTGCTAAACTTAATAATAGCATTGAGAAGAACATGCAACTGCATTGTATTTATAGTATTTTTAAGCTTCGATTGATCAACGTGCTTTGGTCTTCCTCAACTAAACTGTTTCCAAAGGACATTGAATTTGGTGAAAATCATAGAGAAATAGTCTTTTTTTATCTAATTTACATGGAAAAGGACATTGAATTTGGTGCATATAACTCAGTTTCAGGAAGAGACAAATCCCAATACAGAAAAATGCAGTCTAAGATGCTATTTTTCTTTTAGATTTGTCAAAAATGGTTGGTGAAAATTATAAGGTTTAAATTCAATGATAGTTTAAAACAATTAGATAAAGATGTTTTGAATGCTAATTAATTAATAAATTAGGTAAAATATACATCTAAAATGTCAAATTTCTTTTCACATTGAAAACTATCTGCAATTAAAACTATAAAATCATTCTTAAAAATGACCTAATCTCTTTTAAAATAAACTTGAACTAAAATTGACCTAATCTCTTGAGATTCCTCTTCCTAATCTTTGAAATTGTAGTAAAAGTCAAATGAAAAACAACACCATTCTGATGTTGGTTGATGACAGATGTGACTAAGCAGAGTCCTCGTCCTAAACAAAAAAAAGTCTACAATATAAAATCTCTTCTCTGAATATTCTTAATACAGTCCAATTATATGTAGTTTTGAATATTAAGAGACAGTAAGAGTCTGCAAACTTATTACCTAGAGCTGCTTGAATTGTCAATTCTAAAGACAAAATGCACCAGGAGATCATATATTATTTCAGATGTTTATTAGATGTAGTTTAAAGATCATTCATATTAATTTCTAGAAAGATTCATTTTATATTTTTACTATCTATCATCACACGAATTTAATAAATTTATTAAAACTGTTGATCATTCAAAAGGTATTGTGTGTAAGAGTGATATTGGTGTTATAATTTCGATCTTGTTAATCACTTAATCTTTAAGAATGATTGTGAAGTAGGACAAATTTACTAGTCTTTTAGCACTACACCATTATCCATGAATGTATTCATTCATTACTAATACATAACAACATGTTATGCTTGATTATTATGTCAGAAACTTAGCTTTTTGCTTCTTGTAATTACATTTTTTCCTTTCATAAAATCATAATTGAAATTATAGTTTTAGAGATTCAAAATGATTCTTTTCATTTTAGTAGACTATTTGGAAATGAAAAGCAATGGAAATAATTTAAAATGAAGGAAGATAAAAAATTAAAAAAACAAAAAACTTAAAACTACCTTTGCCAATGAATAGGCACTTGAATCCACCCAAGGTATGGCATCAATGACCATTACAAGTCACATTGGTGAAATGGTGGAAGCACATAAGTTTCCAATACAAATATTGTGAATTTGGATACCTATTCTTAGCCTTGCTTTACAAAAAAAGGAATTAATAATGAGAGAGAATACTAGGTAATTAATCCCTAGACCATAATAATATGAGGGGAAGATACCACTAGATCATAATAATATGAGGGTGTCATACATAAGATAATGTTTTGTAAGATGACTTAGCTACATTATTCCATTTATAATCCATGCATGTCAAAATCAATTTCACCTCCACCACTTAAAATTACAACTAGAATAATCCGAGAAAATGTTGATTAATGAATTATGAATTATTTTTTGTAAGATGAAAGTAGATTTTATTATATTTTACCAATAAATTTTAATTTTTAAAATAAATATTGAACAAAGACACTACTCTCATTTTACAAAATAGTTTTCTTTGTCCATTAAATTATTTTTCTACGGCATATTGATTTTTTCAACATGATCACCAACAAGATGACTCTAAAATTAATGTTCACAAAATTTAAAACATAAAGACCAAAAAATAAGAAAATTAATTAAATTTCCTTTGTTTCTTCTAGGAGTTTACCTCAACACTATTCTTAACTATTACCCAAAAAGTTCTATTGTCATAAATTTACCTATCTATGAAACTAATGGTCTCTTCACTTCTTCTTCTGTATGTTAATTTTTTTAGTATGTATTATTAATTTTAAAAACTTGTTATTTAAATATTATTAATTATATAGAATCTAAAAGTGAGAAAAAAGACATAATAAAATATTTTTCATTATTTTTTATTAAATCAAAAGCAAGGTTATAATGAAGATATAGACCAACATGTTAAAGTGGGTTATGAAAGATAGCTTTGGATATTTAGAACCATTCCATTTGAGACAACTTCGAGTGTATCTTTATAATTGTAGACATATGATTAAAGAAATTGAAGAGGGATTTAAGAATATTGTTTGTATAAAAAAATCTATGTACGTAAAATTTATCTAAAGATTCAGTTTAAATATTAAGAATGACACAAAAATTCATCAACCAACTTTTTGAAAGATTTAATTCAATACATTATGTGTGCGAGATATTTCTAAAACTAAAAATAAATTCAAAAAGAGCAAAGAACACTCCAAGAAATGAAAAAAATCTTCCCAAATTTTAATTTATTGATAAGACTATACATAATTTAAACATATGTGTACCTAGAAGCTTGCTTGCTTTAGAAAATCGAATCTTTCTTACAGTGCTAAACTTAAAATAGCCTTGAGAAGAATATTTTTAAGCATGTGTCATGCCCAAATTTTTTTCTAGAAAATTAAACCAAAGTCAAATTATGATATCCATGATCCCACTTAGATCTTAAGGTATGGAGTGCATTCCCCACAAATACTAGGCCAACACACAAGAATAACTATAATACTACACCTCATTAATGATGTACATGGGAAAGAATGTGTCACCTCATTAATGATGATAGGACAGAGATGAATTACATCACAATAATTAGATTGTATGGGACCGAGCTTAGTCGCTTAATCTGTAAGGTTGCCTGGCATGCTTTGTGGGCTCTTAGATTTGGAGGACCATTTCAAGTAAAGATTTCATCTCTGTCTACCCCACTATGCTTGCCAAAATGGGTGGAGACAGGAAAAGAGTTGAGCCAGATAGCTTTGAGATGCATACAAGAAATACTAAAGCGTGGAACAAAGTAAAAAGTGGGGGTTTACTCCTTTTTTTGGAAAAACTCCATGGGTCTAATCAGGAGGCTACTGAGCTTTTTGAGAAGAATTGGAAAAATAGGGAACTTACCCTTTTTGGTAGGAAAGTTGAGCTCGATGAAAACCTTATAGCTGAAGTGACTGGAATGTCCATTGATGTACACAAAATTTTTAGGGACAGGGTTTTCTCTGATGAAGCTGTCATCAGATTTCTGAAGAAAGAGAAGGAAAGAATGAAACTGGTGAAAATTTCTAATAGCTACTTCGAAGTTGACACCATAAAAGCACTCTGGAGAAAAGTTCTTTGTGTAATCATGGAGTACATTACTGTGGATGGTCGCTTCACCAGGGTCTATGACTATCACTTTTTCCTTCTCAACCATTTTTGCTACAAGGTCGGGGTTTCTATTCCCTTCTATCCTCTCTGTTCTTTGAGAAAAAGTCTGGATGATCACAAGAAAAACCCAAAAGATAACCTATTTTGCATACTGGTTTGATTAGGTTAATTGTTGAACATTACCAAAATATGCTTGCCCCTGCTAATTTGGATGCCCCTCCTATTTTTGAGGAGGATGATACCGAACCCAGCTGCTCGGGGAATTTCCCCAATTTGAGCCCGGTTAGGATGGTCCTTAGCCCGTCCTCTGTCCAAATTGGTAAGAAAAGCCTTAACCCCCATTCTGTGAAAGCTTGTAATGCGCCTAAGCCGGGTAGTTCTACCCTCAAAACCAGAAGTGTTGGTAAGAATCTTCTAGTTAAAAACCTTATGTTGTACTCTGAAGACTCTCCTGATTCTGAGGATTTTGGTGCTAATAACACTTCGTCCTTTGCTGCCCCGTCGTTGGAAAGAGATGCTAGAATTGGTTCCCCTGTAACCCCCGACCCTGCTAAAACTTGCTTCAACCTTGAAAGGGAACCCATTGTGGATGTCTTGGGTTTAGCTAGGAATAATGCTGCTGACCTTTTCAGAATTTTGAAATGGATCTTTCATAAAATCAACGAGCTAAAAATAAAAGACTAGGCCCTTCAAAGTAAACTGGAAGAAATGGGAGCCAAGGTTACGACACTTGGCAAGAAAGAGGTTGAGAAAAAAGATCATGGTGCCAGTAAAGAAACCTAGAACCAAGCGGGCATGGATAGAAGGGTTGAAATTGAGTTGGATAAAATGAAAAATACTGTTAAAATTATAGCCGAGTAGAACAATAGGATGGCAAGACACAATGCCATCATCATCAATGCCATGACTGAAAAATTGGACAAAGCTCAACAGGGGTCTTTGGTGGTTGATCTGGAAGAGGTCAATGATAAAAACCAGGATGAGGATGTTGGTATTTCAAAGAGAACCAGGGCTAATTTGAAGAGGAAGGCTCCTCCTACACCGCAGATGATTCAAACCTTCAAAGAAAGGTGTTAGGACATGCATAACCTAAGAGGCGGAGTCTATTAGGGCTTCGGGTTAGTTCATTAGTCTTTGTTGGCACTATTTGGTTTTTGTTTGTCCCTCTTAATTCTTTTGGTGCGTTGCTTCTTTTTCCATTTTTTTTCGCTTTTTATTGAGCTATTTTTTCTATTTGGACTTTTAGTCCTTTCTCTTTGTTGTAAACTTGGTGGTTTAAGTTCCTTTAGGCAAGGTTTCTCAAAAACTATAATACTACACTGGCCAAGCCATAGGAATAGTCTTATTATTTAACTATTGTAGAACATTAACTATGATAATATTTTTATTTAACCATAATAATAATATCATCGCTTAAACTCTAATGAGCCTTTTAATCATGATGTTACTATGTGTCATGCCCTAATTGTTACATGAAGGATAAAACACAACCAACAATATTTTTTTGAAACATTAATGTAAAATACTGTTGCTATGTCAACTTGGTTCAACATGGTAGCATCCTATATGCTTCATATTTCATAAATAATCTTAACCGCTTGGTACACACACACAATGGTGTCACTATTAAGAACAACAATTTTGGCAATGATAATATTATAACATTATTTTTGATAAATTTTATGATATAAGTGTTATCATCATTATTATTGTTGTGATTATTTATATATGAAATACACAATGAAGAGACACCTCTTTAATTAATGAGATACCATACTTTTGAAAATACATGTTCCTAATAATACTACTAATATTAGAGCCCCATAACTATATACGGTCATTATTTTTGCTGTTAACTTTAGAAATAGTAATACTAATCTGCATTGATATCAAAATTATTATTTGATGTCAAACCTACAAGAAACCTAGAATAAGAACAAGTTGATATTTAATTTATATTTAAAATAAATTGTGGAAGTTAGATTATTAATACCACTTACATTGAACCAAGTAAACAATATTATTATTAAACCTTGAATTAGCATCAATAATATTATTAACTCTAAACTAACAAATTTATTATTATTTTCAATAATGGACTATTAATACTATTAATATGACTTCCATTTTCTGAAATAATGTTAACATCAATAATATTATTATTGACTATCATCACTAACAATGATGTTATTAACATTGTTTAATTAACACTAAATCTTATTAATAACATTATAGTTACTAAACAACATTTTGGATTTGTATTAATCACAACACACATCAATAGAAATAATGATATTATTTATCAATTAATAAATATTAAAATATTATTATTTACATGCTAATTAATCTTTAACAAAAATATTCTTATTTACAACAAGTGATTTATTAAACAACATTTTGAATTCGTATTAATCACAATACACATCAATAGAAATGATGATATTATTTATCAATTACTAAATAATAATATTATTATTTACATGCTAATTAAGCTTTAACAACACTATCATTATTTATAATAAGTGATTTATCTTTTACAATATGTTGATTT
>VDFB02000017.1:389197866-389263964 GCA_007258455.2 Sequoia sempervirens
AACCTTCCAGCTACACACAAGGCATTGAGGTATGTACAGTCCATTAATAAGTATCACTCTGTTTCTTAGAGTTAGAATTATTTTATAAGTAAAATCTATTTTGATCTTACAAAATATCAGGCATTATTTTTTATTATTATCATTATAATTTTAAGTGGTGGAGGTGAAAATGAATTTGTAATCGGCAGGTTATACATTAATAATATAGCCAGGTCAACTTGTTAAACATTATTTTATATATGTCATCTTTCTATCATTATGGTGGGGTATCTTCTTTTCCAGCAAAAAAATTAAGAGACAATAGAATATCAGCCACTTGCACTAGGGATTAATTACTAAGTATTCTGTTACTATTATTTATTTATGTTTTTTGCAAAACAAGGTTAAGAATAGATAGCAGATTCACAACATTTACATTGAAAACTTATGCGATTCCACTATTCCACCAATGTGACTTGCAATGCTAGTTGGCAAAGGTAGTTTTAGGTTTTTTAATTCCTTTTTATCTTCCTCCCTTTTAAACTGTTTCCATTTCTCTCCATTTTCAAATAGTTTTGAAAATAATTTTTTAAAATCTATAAATTATAATTTTGATTTTATGATTTTAGAAAAGAAAAAAATGTAACTACAAAAAACAAAAACTACTTAAGTCTTGACATACTAGTTAAACATAATATGTTATTAAATTAGTATAAGAATATGAGAAAATGCATTCATGAAGTTAGTTGAAGATCGAGTATAACAATAAAAAACATTCCTTAATATTCAAAACTACGCATTATTTAAATTATTTAACTGCTTAAGTCAGCGTTTAGATTATGCAGAGAAGAGATTTGATATCATTGACCAACAATAGAATGGTGTTCTATTCCACCTCATTTCTACTACAATTTCAAAGAGTACGATGAGGAATCTTAGAAAATGTGTGAAAAAGATTAGGTCAATTTGATGCACTTTTGACCTGATTTATTAATTAATTACCATGCAGAAGTATATTTAGGTGACTGTTTTAAATTATATCTAAGTTTAAATCTTATAATTTTGAGAAAACTATTTTAATCTTTTTATAAATGTGAATAAAATATCTTTAATCAATTATTCTTATAAAGAGATGTTTGGTTGAGTCGAAAGCATACTTTTTCAAATGTGAACAAAATATCTTTAACCAACTATCTTTATAAAGAAATGCTTGGTCGAGTTGAAAACATACATTTTACATATGTGAACAAAATATCTTTGACCAACTATTCTTATAAAGAAATGCTTGGTTGAGTTGAAAGTATACTTTTACAAATGTAAACAAAATATCTTTAATCAACTATTCTTATAAAAAAATGCTTTGTTGAGTGAAAGGATACATTTTACAAATATGAACAAAATATATTTAACCAACTATTCTTATAAAGAGATGCTTGGTTGAGTTGAAAGCATACTTATAATTACAGTCAGCAGTCTCAAAAACATAAGATTCAGCAGCTTCAAGGGCATAGTCCACACCGCCGGCATACTTATAAATCATTATTTACAATCTATGCAATTAATAATGTTACTTAGTTTTAGAACAACATAATAGTTTTTCTTTTGAAGATTATTATAAAAAATTATGCAAACTATTTCATAAAAATAATTATTATACAAAATCTTTATAAAATTTAAATTTATTGTTATACTATACATAATGATCCCTTCATGGAAGCCCAAAACAAGAGCTGTTTTTTTCCCATCCAGAATTAAAACTTTATCCCACAAACGTAGCCAAAGCTGCGATTATTGTTTAAAGTTTGTCCCACTAAAATAACGAAATCGCTGCCTTTATATCGACATCTCTGCTTTGAATCTTAGTGTGTTATCACGTTTTACATTTTGTCTGTTTAGTTAGTGTCACAATATTTAGTGTTCAGTAATTTAAAAAGTAGTTTAGATGTTTTAAATATAGACAAATATTAAGAGGTGTTTAGATGTTTGTTTTGTCTACTATACAGGTAGGGGAGTTATAAATTATTTTAATATTTATTAGATTATAAATTTAAGATATTTTACATAGTTATTAAAAAAATCAAGTTTGAATCATATTGTAGTATGCACGAAAAGATAATGATTAGTGGAGTTATTACAGTTGTAAGATAAGATCTTGTAGTCTATGTTTTATCATATATTATTAGTGGAGTTATTACAGTTGTAAGATAAAATCTTGTAGTCTATGTTTTATCATATATTATTAGGGTTCTTTTAGAGTCATGAAGATCGTACCATAGTCATAATTATTTTAATCAACACATTCTTATGTGAATATAAGAAATCCAATTTTATTTCATGCCCCTCATAATGTTTTTATGGACATTTTAGAGTTAGATGCAACTGATTTTCTATTATATTTAAATGTTCTAGATAAGACATTATGTTACAAACATAATTGAAATTTAGACTAAATTGTGATTGATTTTGTTTCTACATTTAAAGTTTTATAGAGTACATTATGTAATCCAAAGGAGTGAAATTTTCCTACATATGTGACACCTCACATGAACAATAATGCATTATTGTGTCACTTAAATAAATTGATTAGAGTCTTGAAGATCATATCTAAGTCATAACTATTTTGACCAAAACATTCTTATATGAATATAAGAAGTATAGTTTTATTTCATGTTACTTGTATCAAGTTTGTTGTTCATACCCCACTTGATGTTATTATGGGCATTTTAGAATTAGATGCAATTTTGTCATTATATTTAAGTGTTCTAAATAAGCACACGTGCACTTGAAATTTAGACTAAAGTGATTGGTTTTGCAATATAGAGTGCATTGTGTAGTGTGAAGGATTGAAATTTTCCTCCATGGGTGACACCTCACATCAACAATGTTGTATTATTGGTCACTTAATTTTTTTTATATATTTATCATGATTCAAGCGAACAATACATCCCTTACAAAGGTAAATAGTTTATAAAATTGCTTATAGATGTGCATGTGAAACATTTCAACCAAGCAGCAATTTTATTTTGATAGAAATCAATATTCACAATTTATTGAATATTTAAACTCTTCCCTTAGAGTTCATAATGTTTGAATAGTTTATGAGAAATGTTTCAATACTAAAGATTATATATTTCAACTTTTGATAAATCGTACCTATCAACATAAAAGCATAGCATGTAAAATAGTAAACTTTGTTCAAAGTGATTCCACAAATAGTATAATGAATATTATTGGCTTAAATATTCATTGTAAAAATATAGAATAAATAAACTCTTCAACCAATCATGCACTATGAGTATAATTATTTAACAAGTTATGGATTTAGATTCTTAATTTTTTTTTGTTAGCCATATATTGAATCTTAGAATTAGAGGTTTATCACTAATCACAAGTAAACTAGTACATAATAATAAATTTTATTTAATTTCTTGTTGACTTGTGATAGATATATATCATGGCTGAAGTACAAAACAAATTAGACATTTCAACATCATCCAGGTTAGGAGTGGAAGATGATTCCATGCCTAATGCCAGCACCCGTCGAAATGGAAATCATCATCCGAACTTGTGGAGTGATGACTTCATACAATCTCTTAGTTCGCAATATGGGGTATGAAATACTAATACATTTAAATTTACATAAAAATATGTGAATTATGTTTCATTTTATGAAACTAATGCAAAAAATATTTTTTTTAACCAGAACTCCATATACCACAAACATAGAGAAATGCTAATTAATGAGGTTCATAAAATATTTTCCAACAAAGAAGAAGAATTTGGTCTACTTCAAAGGCTATGGTTCATTGATGTTGCACAATGCTTGGGAATAGATGGATATTTTCAAGAGAAGATCAAAACAATACTTGACTATACTTACAAGTATGTATACTTTTTTCAAAAAAGTTTTAATGTAATTTTTTATGCATCTACTCTAAATAATAATTTTATAGAGGTGTATGAAAGACTATGTGGCATAAAATTTTAGCATGTTTAATGATCAAATAATTCTACTATTAATAGGTGTTGGAATCAAAATATATTTGAAGATATCAACATTACAGCTTTAGGATTTCGGATGCTACGATTGAATAGATATGATGTTTCCTCAGGTGATGAATTTTGAATTATTTTTTGATTACCTTTCTATACCTAAGTTTTTCAAATCATTGAAATATATTCCATTTGTAAGCAGATGTATTTCAAAAATTCAAAAGTGAGAAAGGACAATTCTTTGGCTTTGGACCTAGTCAAGAATATACCAAATTAGCAATTATGTTGAATTTATATAAAGCTTCAGAGTTAGATTTTCCTGGAGAAATAATCTTGAAAGAGTCTAGAGTTTTTACATCAACATACTTGCAAGAAGCTATGAAGGAACATGAGGAGATAAAAGAAAATAAAAACCCACTTCTAATGGAGGTAAATAATTTTTCATGGAAGGCATTGACATTAAAGTTAAGTATGTTGTTTTTTAAAAAAAATAGGAAGGAAGTCTACCATATAAAATGTTCATTAATTTTTTTTACTAAAAATAGTTCATTTTTGCACAACATTCCACCTACCACCTTCTTTTTTCTAAAAACAATAAAATTTAGTAATAATAAGTGTTTGCAATGGTTAAGATACATCATAGGTGTTACTTTTTATTTATGCATATAGTATTTCTAACAACGAGATTTTTTTATAGATTGAGTACATTTTGAACAATCCTTGGAGATGTAGGATTCCAAGATGGGAGACTTGGAACTTTATTAAAATATTCAAACAACAAAATCACACTGATTGGCTTGTCAATGATATTTATAAGTAAGATTTGAAGTTTATTTATGATAATTCATATTCCATTCTTTCCTTCCAAATAAAATTTAACACAAATTGAACATTTGTATCTATTATATTTTTAAATTAACAAGAAAATACAATTTTGACAATCCATGTTTATAATTTCTTTCAGGATCCCAAATGCATATAGACAAAAGTTGTTGGAACTAGCAATATTGGACTTCAATATTTTACAAGCTCAACATCAAAATGAATTGAAATTAGTCTCCACGTGAGTATAAGTTAAACTGAAAATGAAAATTAATGTTCCCTTGAATATTATGCATTGTTGACATATATTTTTTTATTAACAAGACAATTCTAATAATTATATTTAATATAGAAATGTATTTTTAATTAGATGAAGCTAACAATAAATTAGTTTAAGGGTGGTAAATATTAATGAATTTCAAAATTGATTAATTCTTGTAAGAACTAAATATCATAAATTAAAAATGGACTTTGAATTATAATACAATGGTTTTCTATTGATAGATGGTGGAATCATTCGAGTGCAAATAGTCTTGATTTCTTTCGGCATCGCCATGTGGAATTTTATTTCTGGTGGGCTTGCTCATTATTTGAGCCTGAGTTCAGTGCTAGTAGAATTGGTTTTACAAAACTAGCTACCAGTCTTTCACTCCTTGATGATATTTATGATACATATGGAACCATTGATGAATTGAAACCCTTCACCACTGCATTGATAAGGTAATGCATTAGATAGTAATCCTATATTGTATTGAATTTTTTATTATTATTCTAACTATGTGTATCCATTTCTATTATAGATGGGATATTTCCATCATAGAGAATCTTCCAGACTACATGAAAATTGCTTTCAAATTTTCATATGAAATACACAAGGAAATTGCAAGTGAAGCCGAAACAAAACATGGCCCCTTTGTTCACAAATACATTCAAAATTGTGTAAGTTAAATTCTATTGATGATGTGACTTTAAAATTTCATTCAAACCTATTATATATAAATATCAATTCTTATTTTTTTATTAGATATTTTTATCACATGTTTCTCATTTAGCTATTTTTTTACTTCATAGGAATTTATTTTCTCCATTAAATAGAAATTAAAAGAATATAATTATTATTTATAATTATATCATTAAAAATAATTTATTACAAATTTATTTTATATTCTTGAAATTGTTTTAAGGTTTTTAACAAAATTTAAAATATAAATTATAAAGAATAATTTATAATAAATATTTATAATTCTATCCATGAAAAATGATTTATTTATAAATTATATTTTATATATTTTGCATTGTTTTAATATTTTTTATAAAGTTTGTTAATTCAAACATATAGTTACATTTTAGAATGGATTGGTAGTTATGCTTAACAAAAAACTAATTTTAAGATATGACCACTTACATATGACAAAACAATGTAGATATTCATTATTAATTTTTAATATTATTATTATAGCCTATTAATATTTAATATGGAGTCTATAAAAATTTATCAGATGAACATATTATAGTTTTAAACAAATGCTTAAATTTTTTCTCTTAATTTTTTTAATTGTTAATATATTTTTATCAGTATTGTTTAAAAGAAAAAATTAGTATAAAATCTTTTTCTTTTATAAATTATTTTAAAATCTATGTAAATTTGATAATACGAAATATTTATCTTACAAAATTATTAATTATTTAATAATAATATTGAAATTATAGTAGTATTATTATATATACTCCATATGTATTTTACTTTTAATTTTTAGTTTTTTATATTGTAAACTAATACTAATTTGTTATTTTTTCAGTGGGAGACATTTATTTTATCTTACTTCCAAGAAGCAAAATGGATAGCTTCTAATTATACACCAAAATTTGATGAGTACATACTGAATGGAACAACAAGTAGTGGTATGCGAGTTTTAATGATGCATTCATTGATATTGATGAACACTCATTTATCAGATAAGATTTTGGAGCAACTTGATATTCCATCATCAATGTTCCAAGATCGTGTGTCATTGATTACTCGACTAGTTGATGATATTGAAGATTTTGAGGTAAATGATATTAAAGTTAGATACAAGGGTAGATGTTACATTAATGATTTAAAAATATTAAAATAAGGGAAAAAATAATATATTAATATATGTTTGATTATTTTGAAGGATGAGAAAGCCCGTGGAGAGACGGCTTCAAGCATAGAGTGTTACATGAAAGACTACCAAGGTTCTACAAAGGAAGATGCTTTGAATTATATCACAAATCGTATTGATTGTTGTGTACAAGAGTTGAATAAGGAGTTTCTTAAGCCTTCAAACATACCAACTTGTTGTAGGAACTTATATTTTAATGCTGGCATGAGAGGCGTGTTTTTCTTGTTCAAGGATTCTGATGGTATAACACATTCTCATCAAAAAGAGATATGTGATGCAATCATGAAAGTCTTAATGGATCCAATAATAGTCTAGCTAGAAATTTAGGTTATCAAGTAACTATAGTGCCATAGCCCAAAAAATGATACTAATAGTGCTTAGAATAAATTAGACCACATCTTGATGTAATTTGGATGTGGGGATTAATTGTTTATTATTATATTTTGAATTATGTTACTTTTAATACCATTTATCATTTCTTAAGTAATGTGCTTATGATTGGATGGTTAAATATATTAAAAATGAATTTGATTATAATTAGATATTTCATTAATGATGTATTGTGTTGGTATTGATTTTTTCTAGTTGATGTTGATGTTGTTTTTGTTAGTTTTGATACTTTTAGGTACCTAAGTGGGTAGAAGGAATTTAGACAAGAAAAATGAATTGAATGATCAATCATCTTAATTCACATAATAGTGATAATAGTTTTACTATGAAATGTTCTTGAATATAACTTAATTTTGGTTATAAGTCTTATGTCTGGAAGTTAGTTAGGTATGGTTAAAGAAATTAATTATGGAATTTTTATTATATGATAATCAATGATGTACTTTGTGGGTGTTTATGTTTTGCTTTCAAGTGTATATTTCTAGGTACATGAGAGGGAAGGAAGATAAGTAGAAAAAGAGAACTATTTGAATAAGAAAGGTCTTGCTTCACATATATTATAAATGTTTAGTGTGATTTTGGAATAGGTTTGAATAAACAATTTTATTGTGGTTATATGTTTTTGTGTGGTCATGCTATTATTTATGATTATGTGTTTTAATCATTTAGTTCTTAACACAATTATTTAAAGTGAAACCCTAATTTTCTTTGTATCCATACTTTTATTTGTAGTATTCAATGTATGGTTGAGTATATAGAAATGGGAGAATAAAAATGGGGTCAAGATTAAGGGGCTGGAATTTTTAGCACAAAATCTAGATTCTAAACTATTAAATATTTTTTTAAATCATTAAGATTAAAGGGTTCGAATTTTGAGCACACAAAATTTTTCATATTTTTATAAGTAAAATATAATGTATAGTACATCTAATGTGTGCCCCTTTTTTTTTGTTGCATTTAGCATTTTAAATAACTATTTTGTAGAAATAAGGTTTTATATAGATAAGAGTGATTAAAATTTATCATGTTTGGTTAGGATCTAGATCATGATGTGGAAGCATAGTTTATCTTTATATTTGAAATAAAACATATATTCATGGTAGATCATGTACTATTTAAATATGTTTTGTAAGAAAATAAAAATTAAATTTATGTTTTAAAATATCATTTATAGTGATTTTCTTGTATTTCACTTATGTGAGATTAAAGTTAGTTATTATTGTAGGTATTGTAGAACCCCAATCCTAATACCTGCAAAACACAATAAGATATTAGGGAAAAGAAGATATTTTAAAAGAGTTGTTTTGAATAGATTATGCAAAATATCTAGAAAATGTGATCTGGATTTAAATGGTTGTGTTAGAACTGATTGATCAGTTTGGAATGCATGATTTAGAATTAGTTAATTTTTATGAATTGGAGTGAAGGAAGGGGATTAAAAAGAAAGGAAAAAGCTTTTGGGTGGGGAAAATTCATTTTGTCATGGGCATGGGTTTTGGGATGGCTGAGAAGAAAAGCTTCTTCACTGTATTTTTGTCTAAGAAAACTCTATGATAAGGAATTTGTTAGGATTTTTGTGGTTTGAATGTGAACTGGGACGGAAGATCACGGTATTCAAAGTTACAGTTGTAAACCTGGGGAAAAATTCTTGACATCAATCTGCTACTCAGCGAATCAAGTTTCTTTACTTTTCATCTTTGCTTGCAGTTATTTGAAATATAATGTTCACAATATTATGTATAAACTCTTGAAATAATTCTTTAAGCATTGTGTGGATATTGTGTAATAATGGACTTCGTAAATCTGGTTAGTGTGTGTGTTTTGATAGAAAACCTCCCTGTGTCCTACACTTTAAGTTTTTATTTATGGTTGCAGTGAGAGTTTATTATGTTGCTTTATAAATTATTCATTATTCATTACTTTTGGGTTCGATGGTTTAGCTTTCGAATTCTTGAGCATGGTATTGATGATCAAGCCTAATCAGTGTGTCTCCCCTGTGGTTTTCCCGTACCAACGCCGACCAGTCTGCATACTACGCTTTGGGATTTTGATGGGTATTGTAAGTTTTTTTTCCCGATGAAATTTATGTTAGATCACTACGTAATCCTTTATTCCAGCCTTAGCACCATACCTCTCTCAATTTTCATTGAACATTGCCTTGTAAATTATTGTTGGTGTATTGTAGCTGATGTTTGGAAATGTATTTTCCTCTGTGTTTGGTGGTCTCTGATTTAGATCTGTCTTCATGCAACATTATTTAAGCATGCCTCCTATCCCTGCATGTTGTCACCTTTGTTCTTATGGATTGACCTTGATAAGAAAACATCTCACCATTCGATGGGTCTTGGGGAGTGATATACGTCAATAGGTATTATCCTTTATGTAGCATTTATGATCCTAACTGTTGTTGTTATCCATGCCTACCGCCTTATCTCTTTGCAAAATTTGTGTTGGTGTAATCTTCTGCCAGTCAATTGATAGTGTTATTTAATATCCTCTCTTTATGGTACGCTGCCCTCTATTAGTTAAGTTGAGTTAAAAGTTGAACATTGTAGTGTTCTAAATTATATATGCATGCCTTTTGTTTGTAGTATTTGGTAGAACCTGAAACTTAAGCTACAATACCTCTTAACTCAGGGAATTATGGTTATTAACAATTATCTACAATGATTTGGCTCATGATTCCATTAGTAATTATGTTCCTAAAGCTGTAATTCTATATAAAAGGGTGTGTTTGTTTAATAAACTCCCTTATTCTTTAGAAACCTCTCACAGTTGTAACGCTTAAACATAGAAGACTGTAGTGGCTTTAGTCATATATGTAGCCTTGATAATCGTATGTCTAGAAAATTAAATAAGCTCTCTAATATCACTATCAAACTATCACAGCGATAGCACTTGAAAATGGTAGGGTGTTTATATTTAAATAACCTCCCTGATGCTTTTGGCACAAGACACTATTGCAGTGCCTAAGCTTAGAATGTTGTAGAGGATTTCATAATCTATCAGTTTCCATTGTCAACCTATTCTACCCTAACTTGAACATAATAGAAAGTTAAGATATTAATCAACTTTTTGATTTAATTGTCAAACTATCGTAGATGAAGCGTTTGAACATAATACAGAATTTTAAAAGTTTGAGGAGCCTTAATTCTCTTCGTAACTTCTCACAGTTGTAGTGCTTGAACATAGGGGTCTGAAGATTGGTAGTTCAATCTCAGAATATGCGCCTCTCAAACTCCTTGTAATCGGAGTTATCCAGCTAACTGCATGTAGATCTGGTAATATAATTTATTGTTAACTGGAGTGGGGTCGTAGACACAACAATAGTTTTTGGTTATAAGATATTTACTTTGGTATAATTATATAAATAAATAGTCTTGTAGTTGGATTTAGTATTAGAGAACTTATTTAAATTAAACAGAAGATCTTAATAGTAAATGATATCTTTTGTGCCTAATCTTACAAGTTGAGTTAAGGAAGATTTTAGTATTACGAAAAACTAGCTATAGTTGTGCAATTAGAGTTCGAAGGTGTAGTATTGTTTTGATTTTAAATTGGAAATATATTTATGTCTTGATGTTAAATTAAGTGTAGAAATTTTATTTTTAAAATTCTTTGTTTTTACAAAATACAAGTTCTTACGTTAAAATTCTTTCATTATGAAATGAAGTATCTTAGATTTTATATGAAGAATAATTAATTTGAGATTAAGAATTTGTTGTACAAATAATTTTTATTATGATGTAGAAATAAATATTGAATGGTTATTTAAAAGTCTTTGACGTTTAATTACCTCGAAGTGAGTTGGTTAATGATGATTGTTTTAAATAGAAATGAATAGATAAGATTCTTGAATATACATTGTTTAGAACTTGTTTGTGTATTCAAAGGATTAAGTATATGTTGTATTTATGTATGTTGAGTTTCTACCTTATCAAGAAAATATTTTTGATTCAAATACATCTTTAGTTACTTAAAGAACATGTATTTATATGATTGTTGATTTAAGCGAATTCTTGGTTGTATTTGATGAACAATAACATTATGGTTATAAATTTATGAGTGTACTTTTGTAGTATCGAGTTTTAGTTTCCAGAGGCTAGGGGAACTCTTGAATTGAGTTGTTTATTCTGTTTGAGTTTGATGATCTTTTGTTTTTAAGGTTTTGTGAAATAGCCATGCACGTTGTAATTTGTTACCTATGTGGTGATTGTGAGTAAAGTGATTTAATTCATGATTGGATTGTGGACATGATTCAGGTTGTTGTGCATGACGGCTATCTTTTGGTTTAATGTGTTGTGTTGTTGTAAAAGGAAGAGTGGCTTTCGATAGGGGCTAGTACCCAAAGTGGTAGGCAGGACAACTTATCGAAAGTTAGTAATTCAGTGAAAAATTTAATAAATATACTGGGAATTCATTAAGTAATTCAGATAAATGATTGCCTCACCTAGTTCCTTAATGCTTGTATAGATTAAGGGTATGTTGAAAAGCCCTAGAATGGCTAGTCGTTTACCTTGTCTTCATGAAGGGTAGTTTGATGCCACTTGAGATTGTCTAGGGGTCAAAAATTGGTTGAGGTCACCAGGATAACCCAAGATGGGGGTCGGAGCCTAGGAAGATTCGCTAGGATAACCTAGTACAACTAAGTGATGACACTCTTGTCTTGATACATACTTTGTGGTCTCTTATGTAGAGTCAATATTGGTTTACTGTTTCCTCTGGAAGTTTGTTAGCATTCATGTGATTTTTGGATACTGTCATGTTGTCATGTGAAATTCCCCATGTGATATTGTGTTTATTTTATTGCTTGATTGTTTTTTGTTTGTTTACTTGCTTGATTTGAGGACAAGTCATTATCTCCTAGCATGGAGGGAGTGAGCCTTCGGGTACCGTGTGGTTGGGAGGAAACCATGCTATTTCATCCATTGGATTCCCTTGCAGGTGTTACTATACTTGGTTAACATTGTTCATGGAACAGGTTCCTATTTCTCATTGTTCGAGATGGTGGATGTTGAGGGTGTTAGTGGACGAGGATATTAGTTATGATGTGATCATCATCTCCTTTGTAAATTTACCTCATGTGCATGAGAGTACTTATTGTATCGATGATTATGTTGTATTGAGATTAGTCATTATCTCACTTATTATAAGATGTAATTGTAACCTAATTCTGTCGTTATTTATAAATATATTATTCTTTTGGTAATAATTTTATCCTTAAGCTTTTTGTATCGTGGATTAGTAATATGATGCTACTTGTTCTTGTTTAAGTAGCAACGTCGTGGAACCCTGAGGATGTATGTGTGTTGTACTGATGTTTTATGTTATACGAATGATCTTAAAAAAAAATTGTTCAGTTATTCATTAGTTATGTGTTGTCCTCTGGGTTCCCTGGCAGGGCGTTACACATGGTATTAGAGTGAAGGTTCTAACACTAGGTACTTTGGATAGTTGTGAGCCCATTACATTTTCCTAGGTCTTAAACTTTGTAGTTCGTGTTATCCCGTTGTCTTTTATGTCTTGTAACTGAGACGTGTGGGTGATCACTCTGCACCACATGAAGACTACTTTTATAGCCTAAAAAATTTCCCTCCTTCCTCATTAGGTGGCTAGTGTCTAGTCACACAGTATTGTATTATACAATTTTGAAGATTGTGGACTTTCTTTACAATTATTGATGATTATATGTTTATGGTGAAGGTCGGCACCTTGTTTATATTTGATTGTGATGGTTTAGCCACACCTTGTGATCTTATTTACTTGTATCCCTCATGGTTACACTTTTTTTAGTGTTGACATTGTGCACATTTCTTACTTTAATGTTGAAATTGAATCTTGTTTAATGTTTATTTATGACTTTAGTGGCTAAATTATTTTATCCTTATTGTTTTCAATGTTGTCCATGTGTTGTATTGTGATTCCTCTCCAAGAATGTAGGATACTGACTTGGTCAATGTATATGAGGAAGTAGACTATGGGAACCTTGAGGGTGGGTGTATATGAAGAATATATATGTTAGTCATGGATATAGTACTTAGATTCTTGAGATTTGTTCTAGGTTCCCTTTTTATTGTTCTCACCCTATATCTGAGACTTGTTCTACATGGTGTTGTGTAGGATCATGCCACTTAGGAAAAGTTGCGGTAGAGGTCGTGGTCATGGCCAAGGAGGCAGACGAGGAGGTAGTCAGCAGGATCCACCTCCCCATGATCCAGCAAGACTTCTACAGCCACATTTAGTGCCAAAATATAAATGGGAAATAATCTCATTGGATCTCATTGTTGGGTTGCCTAATTCTTCACGACAACATGATGCCATTTTGGTAACAATGGATAGGTTGATGAAGTTAGCACACTTCTCGCCTATTTTTTCATCCTATAGTGCCTTGTCCATCACTAGGATATTCATGGAAGATATAGTGAGATTGCATGGTATTCCTCGTCAGATCATTTCTGGCATAGATCCTGTATTCACCTCAACTTTTTGGACGTCATTGCAACATGCCTTGGGGATGCAGTTGAACTTTAGTTCAGCATATTATCTTGAGATAGATGGACAAATCGAGAGGGTGAACCGGATCCTCGAGGAAATGGTACGCATGTATGTGATGGACCAACAGACATGATGGGAGGATTATCTCCTTTTGGTGGAGTTTACTTATAATAACACTTAATCTGAGTTCGATTGGTATGCCTCCTTTCTAGGCATTATATGGACAACCGTGTCAGACTCCCTTGAGATTGAATCGGTTAGAGGATAGAGATCTATTGGGTATTGAGATGCTTTGAGATATGGAAAAATAGGTTGATCACATCAGAGAACATTTGGTTGTAGCTCAAGATAGATAGAAAAAGAATGGAGATGTGCATCGGGTTGATCACCAATTTGTAGTTGAAGACCAAGTTCTTTTTCGGGTGCATCCACGGAAGAGTCCAAACCAATATGGAAAGGGTTCTAAGCTCGCACCTCACTTTGTCGGTCCATTTGAAATTCTTGATAAGATTGGGCTAGTAGCGTACCGTGTTGCTTTGCCACCTAGTCCCTCGCGCATTCATGACGTTTTCCATGTATTTGTTTTTAGACCTTATCATCCTAATGTTTCACATGTGCTCGACTGGAATACATTACTGGTAGAGGACGGGTAGCTAGTTTTGAATTCGGTGGACATTCTTCAGCACAGGAGGCTCGGCCTCAGGGGTTGAGACATTGATCAAGTGAGGGTCCAATGGGATCCTAGTGATGAGGCATCATCTACTTGGGAAGATGCAATATGCATGAGAGAGCTTTATTCTTTTTTGTTTGTAAGCTTCCAGGAGTAAGCCTTATCCTAGGGGGGAGGATGTAGTGTCCCTCGAGTTGTGACACTCTATCTTAGTTTGATTCTGTTAGATGGATAGATGCTTTAGTTGCTTATGATACTATGCTAATTGTTTTCAGTTATGACTCTGACATTATGTTTTTTTTATACTCTGTGGATGATACTTTTGACATCCTGATCATCTGGTTGTGTTTGAGTGATGATATTGAGATAGACACACTTCAGATATGGATTATGTTGCTTATGAGTTTTTATGTGGTTGTCTGTAATGTCCCCTTCTCATCAATGATCTGTTCTATCACTCATCAGCCTATTCCGGAAGCCTGTAGGCTTGTTTGAGGTAAAATTAGGGTTTCCAGTTCTGAGGTTCTATGGCTTTTCAGGGAGTTTACTATTTATAGTAAATTCTAATTTTGGTAGTATGAATATTGTCATCTTTAAGGAACACTTTTCTAGTTGGAGCAATTATCTGAATTCAGGTTTTGGCTTCTAGAAGTCTATTTGGTGAATTTCATAAATAAAGGCATTAATGTTTTAAATTGCAGTTGACCCCTTGGCCTAGGACAACAACTTCATAAAGTTGTGTTAAAAGGTGTTCATGAAGGGGGACGCCTTCATATGCTTTAAATATTAATTTTAAAGTATTAAATGCCTTGGGAAAAAGGGACACCACACTTTGAGGGGTTGTTTTAAATAAAGTGAAAATTATATTCTTGCAAAAGGGATGCCATTTGAAGGTTTATTTTATTTTTGAAATTTGAAGAGTCTCATGTGACTCTTGGCGTACTTTCTTGAGGAATTGAAGAGTCTTCTACTCTTCTATAAAATGAATGCTTTGCTTCAGCATTGGGATCCATGAAATTTATGCTAAAGTTATGATGTCAGAATGACAATTGATATTTTGCTTTGAGGATGTCTACCTCCTAGCCTTTCATCCAATTTCGTGTTTGCAAGATAACACCTAGTTGGCTACATTGCTACTTCTCAATATCAGACTAGTAGATTGAGCTCATTTGATTGAAGAATTCTAGAGTTTTTGGCAATTTTGATTTGTTGGTTCATCAACAGCTGAAGGTGATTTTGATTTATATAGCTTTATCTTCAGTATGAATATGGTTCTGGGAATTTTATCATTCCATTTGTTGATCAAGGGTGACTATTCATGCCAATTTTGAGATTTTATGGTTGAGAGTTTGATTTTTAAAGAGAAATCACCCCTTCAAGGAGGGTCGTACTTTTTTGGAAGTCCCTTGGGATGCGTGTAAAATTCACAGAGGTTCTTTGAAGTTGTTTCTTCATCTTAGCATGGTCACCTACCTTCTAGTAATCCATTGCATCTGATTTCGATCAAAACAAAGGTAATTTTATGGAGTTATGAACAATTCATTGGTTTTCACAATTGCTGGTTGACATTTTCAGTTTCCTGATTTTTGTATTAGACTTTAGAAGTTCTGATTTTTGATTCATTATTAGTAGTTAGAGAGATAATTATTTGTATGAGATCATCTATTACTCATGTGCTTTGAAGCTATTGAAATTCATATGTAATTTGCAGCTTTCTTTCTTATTTGTAAGACTGTAAATAGTAGTACTGTTCCAATCCTAATCGCTGCAATTAATTCTTCTTTCTTCTCACATTAAGTACCCCTGGATGGTCTTACCACCAGTGTGGATAATTGATTGTATCTCTCTTTATACCCACTTTCAAAGTGGTGAATCCCCACTCTCAAGTCGATGCCTGCCGCAGCAGATGAATTAGATTGTTGTAGCTTCATGGCTGGTTATCCGCCTAATAGTTTCAAGTTTTCAATTAATCACTCTGTCATATGTTAGCACCTCACCCTTAGTGGGATCTTGAGTGCACATTCTTGATGTTGAGTTTGCTTCATTTCAAGTTATTATTTTGTAATTACTCCACCATATGACAACACCTCTCCTTCCTTGGGATTGAGTGTGCATTCTTGGCGTTGAGATCTTTTCAACTTGGATTTCAATTTGGTGCTAATGCTAATCAAATTGGCTAGTGTTGGTTTATGTTGTGTAATTCAAGAAAAAAAATTACTAGCACATTTCAGTGGTATCAGAGCAGAAGACCCTACCATCCTGTGGCAATTTTGCAGTTGGTTGTTTGATGAGTGACAGAGACATTAGGCCATTCACCAGAAGTCAGGCCAGAACTCAACATCAGTTTCCACCTGTTCCAGAGGTAGAGACTTTTACAGAAGCCTTGAGGGATCTTGGAAAAATAGTGGAAGGTACAGAAAAGATAGTTGAAATAATGTCAGACAGTGTAAGGAAAGCTAATGAAGAGAGGTACAGAGTTGAGAAGAAGTTTGATGGGATGATAGACATGATGTCCCATCTATTGTCCAAGTTGGATCAACAAGTAGCTCACAATGTTCTTCAGCCCCAAAATAATCCAACTAGTGAAAGCAGTGGAGTTAATGGAAAATCTAGTAATGGCAGTCCTAAGGTAAATGAAGGAGATAGAATTGTGGGTCAGCATGCTGCAATTCCTAGTGGGTCATCCTCTATACCTCTTTTCCCCGTCTTCACACCAAGGGAAGAGCAACAACTGGTTGAAGCTGTACCAACCTTTGTTGATGATGCACGTCAATCTTACATGGAGTATGCTTCTTTACCTCTCGATTTGAGAGATGCTTGGACCTTTGATCAATTCATGAATCAAAGGAGTCAGAGAAATGGAGGAAGGAATGAGCAACGTCCTCCTATGGTGCCTAGAAATGATTTCTACCAAGCTTTGGGAAAGATAACTATGGAACATTTCGATGGTAGTAATAAGTGCACAGCCAGATCATGGGTGCAGAAGCTAGATAATTATCTCTCTCAGACCCATGCCAGAAGGAGATGCTATAATGTTTGCTACTTTGCATTTGGATGGGATAGCTCACGAATGGTGGACTCATGGTTTGGTCACTCTTGGCCATAACCTCATTCGTACCTATGATGAGTTTACCAACAAGCTGATTGAGAGATTTGATACCAAGGATCCAAAGTTCAGATTCAGAGAATTGGCACAATTGAAACAACAAGGATCTTTAGAAAATTATGTGGTTGATTTTCAAAGGTTATCAGTAATGGTGCCTAACATTACTGAGAGAATACTTGTGGTACTCTTTGTAGAAGGATTAATGGAGCCCTTGAAAGGATGGGTCAAAGCCTTTGATCCACCAATTTAGATGAAGCCATTAAGAAAGCAAGGAGCATGGAGTTGGCAGCCCCAAGGCCTAAGTTTCATTCGAAACCTTTCAGCCATAAGAAGGATAAAAAACATTCTTCAAATTTGCCAAAGAATTTTCCACCAAGGTTGTCAAAAGAGCTTAAAGAACGACTTAGAAAAGATGGAGTTTGCTACACTTGCCGTGAACCTTGGGTTAAGGGTCACCGTTGCTATGGAAGAGGCAAAGCAAACCTAATGGAGGGCTATTCTAATTTTGGATCAGAATCTGATTCGTCTGATCAGCAATAAGAATCAGCAAGTAGTGAAGGTGAAGAAGCTCCAGAAGAGAAGTCTGATGAGGTGGGAGATGGTAGTGCTTTCACACAACTATCAAGTTTTCAGAAAAATGAGTCCTTTTGGGTTAGTGGAGTGATTAGATCTCAAAGAATAGTTGCTCTAATTGATACTAGAGCAACTCACAACTTCATTGATGAAGGATTGGTGACAAAGAGAGGTTTGAAAACTTAAGAGTTTGAAGGATTCAAAGTAATGGTAGCTGATGGTTTCACCATGTCATGCACTAAGAAAATTCCTAACCTTTCTATTTAGATAGGAAATCATGAAGTAAAAGATGACTTCTATGTTGTGGGTATTGGTGATACCGATGCCATGTTAGGAATACAATGGTTGCAATCTCTTGGAGAGATCACTTTGAACTTACAAACAATGGAGCTGAAATTTCAAGCTGATGGGAAGAAGGTTGTTTTGAGAGGGATGTCAAATGGGGGCCCTCAAATCGTGTCCTTGAAAAGAATGGAAAGGCTGATCCGTCATGACCAAGTTGAGTGGGTAGCTAAGTGTATGGTTCTACCAGCTGATTCAATGGAAGAGAAAAGGCAATATCATCCTGATATTCAAGCCTTACTTTCAAAGAAGAGCAAAGTCTTTGGAAGCCTACCTCTTGGAAGACCTCCTGAAAGAGGTTCTGAGCATGTAATTGAATTAGAAGGAGCAAAGCCTGTCATGACTACACCATACTGTTATCCAAAAAAGCAAAAAGATGAGATCGAAAAAGCCATCAAGGAGCTTTTGGAGACTGGTTTCATTAGACCAAGCAAGAGTCCTTTTGCTTTTGTAGTAGTGCTGGTCAAAAATAAAGATGGCACAATGCGTATGTGTATTGACTACCGTGCATTGAATCAGAAGACCATCAAGAATAGATATCCTATCCCTAGGATTGATGAGCTTATTGATGAGCGCCATGGGGCTATGTTTTTCTCAAAGATTGATCTTTGTTTGGGCTATCATCAAATTAGAATGAGGGAGGCAGATATAGAGAAGACAGCTTTTAGATGCCATTTTGGGCATTTTGAATTTCTTGTCATGCCTTTTGGTTTGACAAATGCTCCAGCTACATTCCAATCTTGTATGAACAAGATTTTTAGACAGCAATTGAGGAAGTTTGTGCTCATCTTCTTCGATGATATTCTCATCTTTAGTAAGTCTTGGGAAGAGCACCTCAAGCACTTGGAAGAAGTGCTTAGCATTTTGGAGGCAGAATGTTTGTTTGCCAAAGAATCAAAGTGTGAGTTCGAGATGATGGAACTGTTGTATCTCGGCCACATCATTAGTGCCAAAGGTGTCAAGGTTGATCTAGAGAAGATTAAGGCCATCCTTGATTGGCCACCTCCAAAGAATATTTCTCACTTTAGAGGGTTTTTGGGTTTGTGTGGATTCTACAGAAGATTTGTTAAGGGATATTCTCACATGGCATCTCCCCTTACAGATCTTACTAAGACAGGAGCCTTCCTATGGACAGATAGGGCACAAGGAGTCTTCGACAAGTTCAAGCACATAATGAGCTCATGTCCAGTGTTGGCCCTACCAGATTTCACAAAGCCTTTTGAATTACAATGTGATGCTTCAGGTGAAGGTGTTGGAGTTGTTCTAATGCAAGACAAACATCCCATTGTCTTCAAAAGTAGGAAGTTAAGAGGAGCAGAAAAAACTTACTCCATTTATGACAAAGAGATGCTTGTCATCATGCATGCTTTGTCTAAATTTCGTCAATATTTGGTGGGAAGTAAATTTGTTGTTAAGACTGACCACAATAGTCTTAAACATTTTATGCACCAAAAGGATTTGAATGAAAGGCAGCAAAAGTGGGTAAGTAAGCTCCAGGCTTATGACTTTGACATTGAATATGTCAAAGGAAAAAATAACATAGTGGCTGATGCCCTTTCAAGAAGGCCTCATTTGCAGTCACTTTGTGAGCTATCAGCAGATTGGAAGGAGTTAATTGCTGCTGATTATGCTAAAAATCAGTTTGCAACCAGCTTACTAGAAGGATATTTGGTTGATGAAAGGTATAAGTTGGTTGATGGTTTAATTTTCTATAAAAGTAGAATCTTTTTAGTGCATGAATCTAAGCTTAAAAAGAAGATTCTACAATCTTTTCATGATATTCCCCTTGCTAGTCATCAAGGGATTTTCAAGACATATAAGCAGATTCATAAAAGATTCACTTGGAGAGGGTTGAAAGAAGAAGTCTTGAACTACATTAGAGAGTGTCTGACTTGTCAAAAGAATAAAAATGAACACTCTTATCCAACTAGTCTGTTATAGCCATTGCCAATTCTGAATCAGAAATGGGAGAGCATTGCAATGGACTTTATCACGGGGTTGCCCAAGGTGCAAGGACATGATTGTATTTTTGTTGTGGTAGATAGACTAACAAAATTTGCTCATTTTTATGCTATCACAACTTCATTTACAGCAGCTCAAGTGGCTGAGTTGTTTTTTAGAGAGGTTTTTCATTTGCATAGATTGCCTAAAACTATTGTCAGTGATAGGGACATCAAGTTCCTAAGTGTTTTTTGGCAAGAGATCTTCAAATTGAGTGGGACAGTGCTTACTCCAAGCACTAGTTATCACCCATAAATAGATGGGCAATTGTTAACAAATGGTTGGAAGGCTACTTAAGAAACTATGTTTCAGGACAGCAAAGAGCTTGGATTAAGTGGCTTCATTTAGGAGAGTATTGTTATAACTCCTCCTATCATATGTCAATTAAGATGTCTCCTTTCATGGCACTTTATGGTTATGATGCTACTAATTTTGTTGATTTAGTGTTTGGTGATAGTAGAGCTCCACAAGCACAGGATATGTTACAACAAAGCCAAGATATCTTAAAATCCCTAAAGGAAAATCTGCAACAAACTCAAAACCAGCAGAAGTTATACGCTAATCAGCAACGTATTGAGAGATCTTTTGAAGTAGGAGACATGGTTTACTTGAGGCTTCAGCCCTATCGACAATCTTCTCTCAAAAAGAGTGGTGCAGAAAAGTTGAAGCCACTTTTCTATGGTCCTTTCAAAGTCACCAAGAGGATTGGTGAAAATGCTTATGAGTTGGAGCTTCCAGCTGAAATCAAGGTGCATAACATATTTCATGTGTCACGCCTCAAGAAGGCACTTGGACACAATGTTGTGGCTACTTCAGAATTACCTCCATTGGATGAGGAAGGTCAGTTGGTGTCGATTCTAGAAGAGATTCTTGATACTAGAGAACATTCCTTGAGGAGAAGGACAATCAAGGAATACTTGGTTAGATGGAGGAATTTTCCTAGTGAAGATGCCATGTGGGAAGGAGAACAAATTTTGTTGCATCCATCTTTTTAGTTGCTTGAGGACAAGCAATCTCGAGGAGGGCGGACTGTAATGTCCCCTTCTCATCAGTGATCTATTATATCACTCATCAGCCTATTCCGGAAGCCTGTAGGCTTGTTTGAGGTAAAATTAGGGTTTCCAATTCTGAGGTTCTATGGCTTTTCAAGGAGTTTACTATTTATAGTAAATTCTAATTTTGGCAGTATGAAGATTGTCATCTTTCAGGAACACTTTTCCAGTTGGAGCAATTATTTGAATTCAAGTTTTGGCTTCTAGAAGTCTATTTGGTGAATTTCATAAATAAAGGCATTAATGTTTTAAATTGCAGTTGACCCCTTGGCCTAGGAGAACGACTTCATAAATTTGTGTTAAAAGGTGGTCATGAAGGGGGACGCCTTCATATGCTTTAAATATTAATTTTAAAGTATTAAATGCCTTGGGAAAAAAGGACGCCACACATTGAGGAGTTGTTTTAAATAAAGTGAAAATTATATTCTTGCAAAAGGGACGCCATTTGAAGGTTTATTTTATTTTGGAAATTTGAAGAGTCTCATGTGACTCTTGGCATACTTTCTTGAGGAATTGAAGAGTCTTCTACTCTTCTATAAAATGAATGCTTTGCTTCAGCATTGGGATCCATGAAATTTATGCTAAAGTTATGCTATCGGAATGAAAATTGATATTTTGCTTCAAGGATGTCTACCTCGCCCTTAGTGGGATCTTGAGTGCACATTCTTAATGTTGAGTTTACTTCATTTCAAGTTACTATTTTGTAATTACTCTGCCATATGACAACACCTCTCCTTCCTTGGGATTGAGTGTGCATTCTTGGCATTGAGATCTTTTCAACTTGGATTTCAATTTGGTGCTAATGCTAATCAAGTTGGCTAGTGCTGGTTTATGTTGTGTAATTCAAGAAAAAAATTTACTAGCACATTTCATTGTCATGTAGAAATGGTCATTTATGTTATATAATGCTTGTCATTTTTGGTGAAGAAGATAGTGTAGCACTACTCATTCGTGAGTACCCTGCTGCATTGTGATTCTTCTTCACGGTGTGTTTTATGATATATGATGATGTGTTTAACAAGTTGATGTTTTATGCAGTTACAGGTACCGGGTATCGGATCCACTTGCTTGTTGGGTCTGAGCGTACCCTAACCCAATGTAATTATGTGGTTTCGGAGATAGTGTTAGGTCCTCATTTTAGCCATCGTTCTTCATTGAACGAGTACCCATTTGTCACCCATTCTTGTTTTTGGTATAGTCTTGCCGTGTCGATCTCGTTTATGTTGTTTTGTTGGGAAATTCATTATTTTAGTTAAATGATTACTCAATTAACATAGTTGATTTAATATATATTTTGTTTAAATATTAGATTTAAAAGTGTTTATAATTATGGTTGATTTATTTAAATTAAAATTAAACAATTTAGTATTGTTCTTTAAAAGGTTTAATTAAATTAAATTATTTGATTAAAAGTGATTTTATCGAAATGTTAATTTATTAGGAATTAGAGATGGTATGATTTATCCAATTTAATTAATTGTATTTGTTTATTTTAATTGTGCAAATTTAAATTAGGGAAAAGCAGATATTTTAAAAGAGTTGTTTTGAATAGATTATGCAAAATATCTAGAAAATGTGATCTAGAGTTAAATAGTTGTGTTAGAACTGATTGATCAGTTTGGAATGCATGATTTACAATTAGTTAAGCTTTATGAATTGGAGTGAAGGAAGGGGATTAAAAAGAAAGGAAAAAGCTTTTGGGTGAGGAACATTCATTTTGTCACGGGAATGGGTTTTGGGATGGCTGAGAAGAAAAGCTTCTTCACTGTAATTTTGTCTAAGAAAACTCTATGATAAGGAATTTGTTAGGATTTTTGTGGTTTGAATGTGAACTAGGATGAAAGATCACAATATTCAAAGTTGCAGTTGTAAACCTGGGGAAAAATTCTTGACATCAATCTACTACTCAGCGAATCAATTTTCTTTACTTTTCATCTTTGCTTGGAGTTATTTGAAATATAATGTTCACAAGATTATTTATAAACTCTTGAAATAATTCTTTAAGCATTGTGTGGATACTGTGTAATAATGGACTTCATAAATTGGTTAGTGTGTGTGTTTTGATAGAAAACCTCCCTATGTCCTGCGCTTTTAGTTTCTATTTATGGTGGTAGTGAGAGTTTAATGTGCTGCTTTATAAATTATTCGTTATTCGATGCTTTTGGGTTCAACAGTTTAGCTTTCGATTTCCTGAGCATGGTATTGATGATCAAGATTGATCAGTGTGTCTTTCCTGTGGTTTTCCCCACACCAGCGCCGACCATTCTGCATACTACGCTTTGGGATTGTGATGGGTATTGTAAGTTTTTTTTCTCGATGGAATTTCTATTAGATCGTTGCGTAATCCTTTGTTCCAGCCTTAGCACCATACCTCTCTTAATTTTCATTGAACGTTGCCTTGGAAATTATTGTTGGCATATTGTAGCTGATGTTTGGAAATGTATTTTCCTCTATGTTTGGTGGTCTCTAATTTAGACCCGTCTTCATGCAACATTATTTAAGTGTGCCTCCTATCCCTGCATGTTGTCGCCTCTGTTCTTATGGCTTGACCTTGATAAGAAAACATCTCACCATTTGATGGGTCTTGGGGAGTGATATACATCAAAAGGTATTATCCTTTCTGTAGCGTTTATGATCCTAACTGTTGTTGTTATCCATGCCTACCACCTTATCTCTTTGCAAAATCTGCATTGGTGTAATCTTCTACCAGTCAATTGATAGTGTTATTTAATATCCTCTCTTTATGGTACGCCGCCCTCTGTTAGTTAAGCTGAGTTAAAAGTTAAACATTGTAGTGTTCTAAATTATATATGCATTCCTTTTTTTTGTAGTATTTGGTAGAACCTGAAACTTAAGCTACGATACCTCTTAACTCATGGAATTATGGTTATTAGTAATTATCTACCATGATTTGGCTTGTGATTCCATTAGTAATTTTGTTCCTAAAGCTGTAATTCTATATAGAAGGGTGTGTTTGTTTATAAACTCCCTGATTCTTTAGAAACCTCTCATAGTTGCAATGCTTAAACATAGAAGATTGTAGTGGCTTCAGTCACGTCTACAGCCTTGATAATCGTATGTTTAGAAAATTAAATAAGCTCTCTAATATCACTTTCAAACTATCACAGCGATAGCACTTGAAAATGGTAGGGTGTTTATATTTAAATAACCTCCCTGATGCTTTTGGTGCAAGACACTATTGCAGTGCTTGAGCTTAGAATGTTGTAGAGGATTTCATGATCTCTTTGTTACCATTGTCAACCTGTTCCAGTCGCACTTGAACATAATAGAAAGTTAAGATATTAATAAACTTTTTGATTTAATTGTCAAACTATCATAGATGAAGCATTTGAACGTAATAGAGAATTTTAAAAGTTTGAGGAGCCTTAATTCTCTTCGCAACTTCTCACAGTTGCAGTGCTTGAACGTAGGAGTCTGAAGATTGGTAGTTCAATCTCAGAATATGCGCCTCTCAAACTCCTTGTAATCGGAGTTATCCAACTAACTACATGTAGATCTGGTAATATAATTTATTGTTAACTGGAGTGGGATCGCGGCCACAACAATAGTTTGTGGTTATAAGATATTTACTTTGATATAATTATATAAATAAATAGTCTTGTAGTTGGATTTAGTATTAGAGAACTTATTTAAATTAAACAAAAGATCTTAATAGTAAATGATATCTTTTGTGCCTAATCTTACAAGTTGAGTTAAGGAAGATTTTAGTATTACGAAAAACTAGCTATAGTTGTGGGATTAGTGTTAGAAGGTGTAGTATTGTTTTGATTTTAAATTGGAAATATATTTATGTCTTGATGTTAAATTAAGTGTAGAAAGTTTATTTTTAAAATTCTTTGTTTTACAAACTAGAAGTTCTTAAGTTAAAATTCTTTTATTATGAAATGAAGTATCTTAGATTTTATATGAAGAATAATTAATTTGAGATTAAGAATTTGTTGTACAAATAATTTTTATTATGATGTAGAAATAAATATTGAATGGTTATTTAAAAGTCTTTGACGTTTAATTGCCTCGAAGTGAGTTGGTGAATGATGATTGTTTTAAATAGAAATGAATAGATAAGATTCTTGAATTTACATTGTTTAGAACTTGTTTGTGTATTCAAAGGATTAAGTATATGTTGTATTTATGTACGTTGATTTTTTATCTTATGAAGAAAAGATTGTTGAGTCAAATACATCTTGATTTACTTAAAGAATGTGTATTTATATGATTGTTGATTTAAGCGAATTCCTTGTTGTATTTGATGAACAATAACGTTATGGTTATAAATTTATGAGTGTACTTTTGTAGTACCGAGTTTTAGTTTCCAGAGGCTAGGGGAACTCTTGAATTGAGTTTTTTATTCTGTTTGAGTTTGATGATCTTTTGTTTTTAAGCTTTTGTGAAATAGCCATGCACGTTGTAATTTGTTACCTATGTGGTGATTGTGAGTAAAGTGATATAATTCATGATTGGATTTTGGACATGATTTGGGTTGTGTTGCATGATGGCTATCTTTTTTTTAATGTGTTGTGTTGTTGTAAAAGGAAGAGTGGATTTCGATAGGGGCTAGTACCCAAAGCGGTAGGCAGGACAACTTATCGGAAGTTAGTAATTCAGTGAAAACTTTAATAAATATACTGGGAATTCATTAATTAATTCAGATAAATGATTGCCTCACCTAGTGCCTTAATGCTTGTATAGATTCAAGGTATTATTGCGTAGTTTTCACACACACGCACCACTGAAAGCAGGGACCCTCTTTCGCTTTCGCTCTTTGTGTTTTTCCCCCCCTTCGATTTTTGAGTTTTTTCTTTGCCTTGGCATGTGCTTAATATGTTTATCTTGCTTTCCCAAGTGTTTTCCCCAAGTTGCATATTGAAAATCTTATGTTTTGGGCGAAGTCTGGGTTTTTACCCTAGTTCAGGATTTTCCAGTCCATCCGGATTTTCCCAGATTTCTTTCAAACTCTAGTTTCAATGTTGTTGTTCAGGTTTTTGATCCAGTTTGGGATTGTCCGCCCCGTCTATATTTTCTTAGATTGCGCTCGAAGTCCGGCTCGTCCTATTTTACACTGCAGTTCAGAGATTTCTGGCCTTCGCGGAATTCCACCTGGGTCGGATTTTTTTGGATTTCGTTTCGCCGTTGGGTTCCTGAATTTCTCCATTTCATCTTCTCTGCACCATTAGTGCACCTGGGTAAGATTTCTGAGGTCAAATTTAAAGGGATTTGGGATCACTTGCTCTCATCTTTGTTGTGCATTTGTTCTTGCATCTGAGATTGCATGAGTTGAAGCTTGAATTTCTTGATTTGCTTGCTGGTGCATGGATTTTTGTTGTTTCAAGTTGATTTGGTCACTAGGGCATCCGAGTTAGCAGCTCATTATGTTTGTGGTTGAATTTGATCTATTCATGGTATATGGTTTCGGTCCTGACTTTCAAGTTGCTATTGATTTTTTATGCTTTGTGATTTAAATCCATCTAGGAGCTAGACTCTATGTGATTGACAATTGAATATTTTAAATTGGGGTAGCGTTTATGGTTCGAGGATTCTCAATGCTTATCTAGTATTTTTCCCTAGTTCATTCGGTTAAAACGTTCAACTGTATCACATGTCGGTGAGACACTAAATAGTGTCTCCCTGATGCCAAAGTGTCCAATCACAAAACCCGTTGGCAAGACAAACGCTATTGGAAGGGATCACTCTGAACTCACTCGTCTCACCGATGACTTCCAAACATTCTGTCGGCAAGAGTCACAATGATATGCATTCGGAACAGCTCCATCGAGGAGACATCTACCGTTGCCGTGAGACATAAGTTTCATTCCGATAGACCAAAGGTCACACCGATCTTCGGGATTTTTCCTAACTTCGGGATTTTCCTTTCTGGCCCGATTTTCCCAGATTCCTTCAGTTTCCCAGAAATGTGTTGATGTTCAAATTTTTGCGCTCTTCATGGAATTCCGGTTCGGCCGAGTTTTTCTGAATTTTCTGCTAAGTATTGTGCCACTTGAGATGCTTCATGGAAGAATGATTTTGGATGATGAATGTTTGATATTCTATGCTTAATTTAATAGATTGCAATGATTCATGCATTATTTTGTTCATTTTGATAATATATTGTTGATATTGGTGCCTCATCGGGAGAATCTTCCTAGTTTGGAATTTTTTGAAATTCCTCCCAGGCTGGTTTTCCCCGATTAGCTCAAAATCCCAAACTTCTTAGTTTTGATGCTTAAGGGTTGATTTAATAGTTTTATCATGATTTTGAGTTGACACTTTGATGAAATGTTGTCAACAATTGGATTTTCATGTTGGAATTTGATGGATGTAGGCTAATTCTAGCAAGGCAGTGGCTGGAAAGGCTAAGAGAGACACAGAGGGATCCTCCATCACTGAGGCAGAAAGAATGAAGTTGTACGTAAAGAGTAGGATTCCTGAGAGAAAGATAGCCTCAATCTAGTCTGAGGTTTCAGACACCAATGCATGAGGAGGTCTACATCATTGAAGACTTTCATCGAAGAATATGGAGGTTCAGAAAATCCAAAAAATGTTAGATCCCCTGAGAGGCGGATTCCCTGAAAGAACGTAGCTCGGGAAAATCCTTCTACACGGAAGTTCCCCGAGGACTCTAAATCCCCAAACAGTATAAATCCGCCATCTTGTGCATTCTACGGGTTTCTGAGGTCTGTGAGTTGATGGAGTGGCACGAGGGAAGCAATGCTAAGTTTAGCGATTCAAATCAAGGAATATATTGTGGCAATGAAGTGGCACGATGGAAGCAATGCTAAGTTTAGTGACCTACAGTGCAATCATTAATAAATATTGGTCCAACAAGTTAGATTGAGGTAACACGTAAAGGACAGGATGGAGCGAGCCAAAGATAAGGACAGGGAGGAAGTAGTTAATATGATGATGCATCGAGCCTTGTGTTTCTCTATTATTTTGATTCTTCTTTAAATGCAATGGACCGAACTAGTGGGAGATCCTAGGCCAACATGGTTGGTGTATATGAATTCAATGCATTTTTTTACTTTTGTTTCAAATTCCTCTGGGCCGACTTGTTTTATGTGGCTAGTTGTTATTGTAAATTCTTAGGCCGATGCACTTTAGGGTTTTTTCTATAAATATGGCCTTTCGCCTCATTTGTAAGGGCTAGAGAAATTGAATGTTAGAGTGAATTCAGCAGTAGAGCAAGAGTTGGAGTTAGGAGTTAGTTGTTTCTTAAGCAAATATTGTAATAGAAAACTGGAATTGTTGCTACAGTGGATAATTTGATGCAAGTAATGACATTGTGACTTGGTACCATACTTGTGTTATTCTTATCTAGCATGGTTCTTGTTATTCTATCTTTAAAATTTCTTTGAAAATAGTTGATGTATGTTAGATTTAGAATTAGATTGGTTTAATGGTGTTCATGATTTGATACTTGAAGTGTTTGTAGCAATCTCTGGTCTATACTCCCAGCAACTATCTGATTGTAGTTGTTTGGAAAAGTCAACCTGGACCACATATTCATTATGTTTAGTTCGATTGTGAAGATTATTCATTTCAGTTGCAACAGGATTATCTTGAATGAATGTTCATGATTTGAAAATATTTAACGCCTTAGAAGATTGCACTGTATCTATAAGATTCCAGATTTATTTGGGTTGAGCAGGAATTGGTTTTTAAGGGATTGGTCCATTTCAAGTATTTTCTCATTTGCATTATTAATCTTAGGAATAATTTTAAATTTAGATAACTCTTTAAAACCCTTATCTTTTGCATTTTCTTTTATCACTTGGGTTAGATCTAGGATTTTAAGTATCACAGTATTGCAAGATCTGATAAGTTATCAAGATTCAGTATTTGCTTGTAGTAAGGTCCCATTGTGATTACCAGCATTTTCACATTCATCACTGAATTGTTTATGCATTGTCAAGACCTAACATTAGAGACCTTGGGGTTATCTCTTAAGGCTTGCTGATAGATATTTACCTTTCAAGAGAGATAGGATATCATATTCTGTCTGAGTTGTTGTTGTGTAGAAAACACCATCAACAAGTATGTTGAGAAGGCTTGGAATGGCTAGTCATTTTGTTTTGTCTTCATGAAGGGTAGTTCGATGCCACTTGAGATTGTCTAGGGGCCGGGAATCGGTTGAGGTCACCAGGACAACCCAATATGGGGGCTGGAGCCTAGGAAGATTCGCCAAGATAACCTAGTACAACTAAGTGATGACACTCTTGTCTAGATACATACTTTGTGTAGCACCCCTCCATTTTTTTCTCTTTTGATCGGACAATGTTCTTCTTTGTTATTCTTTGTTTCTCTTAATACTTTGACTATGGTACTTGGTTACTATTTAATCACAAATTGTAAAGCGATGTGAATGTTATATTGTGATGTGATGGTATTTTATTTTGATGTTATCATTATGGCATGCTTTGGATTAGCTTAGCAGATATTTGAATTAATGATGCTTTATGCTTTTGATTATATTATTGATGTTAGATTCATCAGTTAGTAATACTATATTGGTGAAGGGGATGGGATTGCACCACTCGCTTGTGAGCGCCCTACAATTCCACAATTTCCTCTTCACAGTGTGTTTTATTATGTTATATATATGCATGTTCGATATACTCTTTGTTCGTAGGTTGACAGGTACAGGACATTGACTCCACCTAGTTTCACAGGTTTGAGCATGTCCATTGGTCAACGGTATCTGATTGGGAGATAGTAACGGGGTTCCCTTGTCAAACCACAACCTTGTCATAGTGTGTCGTCAATTTGTGTCTGGTATGTTGTTGGGTTATGTCATCTTTGATGTTTTAATCATTCATTATCGGTGGAAATTATATGTGAGAATTAATATTTAAGTGGTGGAAATGTTAATTTATGTATTTAAATTAAAATTGTTATTTAATTTAGTTAATTTTATTTTATTCATTTAGTAAAGTAATTTAATTCTAGTGGTTAAATTTATTTTATGAGTAAATGAATTGATTAATTCAACTTATTTTGGGGAGTAAATAAATTAAATGATTAATGTTGTTTTGAAAACTACATGGAATTAAAAGTGTTAAATTCTTTTTGAAAAGAAAATTTTAAAAATTTTAAATTCTTTTGAAAAGAAATTATTAAAAGTTTTAAATTTTTTGAAAAGAAATTTTAAAAGTATTAAATTCTTATTGAAAAGAAATTTTGGCTTTAAATTTAAAAAACAAAATATCAAAAAATGCATAAGAGGGAAATAACTTTGGTGGGTGAGGGATATTTTGTGAAATTTGACTAAATTTGGGGAAAATTTATGGGAGATATTTTGATTTTTCTAGAGAATTTTTTGTTAAAAGAAATGAAGGTTTTCTTGTTTTTCATACATTCTTGGATTTGGAAGTGAAAATTTTGGAAGGAAATATGAAATTTGGGATTTGGCAAGGAAGCACAACATCAAATTGTAATTCTTCAGACTTCAGAAAATAGGTTCATTTAATTGCTTTATCTTTTCTTTTGAAGTTTTGAATTTTTAATATTGAAAGCTTGTTGTGAGTTCTTGAAGATCTTTGTAGAAAAATGGAGGAATTCTCAGATTTTTTGTAGAGAAAACAACATAAATTTTTGCAAATGAAATTTTAACAATAGAGAAATTGAAAGGGAAACAAAAGAAAATCTTGAAACCTCTGTGTTGGAATTGGAAATTCCCAGAAATTGAAATCAAGAAATTATGTTTGAAAACTATTTTTGCTTAGCTTTTTCTGTAGGAAAATTTGTCCAATTTACCTATAAAATAGAAATTTTTAGGTATATGTATATATATATATATTGTTAATATATATATACATATACTCATATATTTTAATTGTATAAATCTGTGTTTTGGAAATTCTCTGTGAAAAAAATTTATATTAAAAAAATTTCTATCAAAAGAAATGTCTGTGAAATAGAGGATTTTATTATTTTAAAAAAAAAATAGAAAAAAATAATAATTTATGTGGGCTTGGGGCGCTACCCCCACAGCCGCCCCCATGGGAGGCTGTTGTGGAGGCAGCACTGTTGCCACCACAAGGAAGGTTGTGTGGCAATCGCCCCAGCAGGGGTTGTGTCCCCTATATGGGAGCAGGGGCTGCATTGGCTATTTTTTTTAAAGTTTGTATTTTTTATATAATATAAATTTTATATTTATATATATATTTATATTGTGGTTTTATTTATTATTATTTATTTAATATATAATATATATATTATATATAATATTTATATAATATATATATATATTATATATTTTAAATATTGGGGTTTTAATTAATTAATTGGAATATATTTATGAATGGAAATTTAATTTAATTTTTTTAAATATATATTTAAATATAAATATATATAATTATATATTCATTAAATATATAGTTATATATATATGATTAATTTTTATTTAAATATAGTTTTCTAAAATGATTATGCTGAGAAGAAGAAACAGTTATTTATTTTAAAACAATATGCTTTGGATCATAGAAGTAAATGTTTATTATTAATTAAGAGAAATTAGGGAATTACATATCTAGTTAAATTTTATCCTTTGTCTAAAAGAGACATAATTTTAATTAGTTTTATTGCAAAAATAAACTATTGAATTTTATTAAAGGAAGTGGATTTAGGGAATCCAAAGTAGATTTAGTTCATGTTAAATTACTCTTTTAAATGTGATTTCTTTTGTTATCACCTTGAGGGAAATTGATTAGAAGGGTTGATAAGTCTTCCAGATGAGGTTCTCATTTAATTGTGTGGGTTGTCGTAATATGTTAGTCAACCCTTGGATTTCCTTGGGTAGTGTGTCTTAATGTATCTAGTTAGATACCCGGTTATCACAAACGGGATGGGTTGACTTTATGTCGTGGATAGGGATTTAATATCCTTAGGTCGCACTTGTGTACCCTTGGGTTGTGGAGTTATTCCACATGTTGTCTTAGAGGAGTGGCTTGCAATGAGGGTCGGCACACAAAGTGGTACCAGGGTAACTCATTGTAAGTTAGTTAATCTAGTGATAACGTAAATAAACTGATTAGAGGAATAGGTAGTATCAAACACTTAATAAGATTAATTTTTCCTCGCTCATGGATGCAAGGGCTTGTATACACTTGGAATGGGACGAGAAGGCCTAGAATGGAAAGATCATTATCTTGTCTTTGCAAGAGATAACTGATTCTACACTAGGTTGCATGAGGGGCCGGGAGTCATTAGAGGTTTCCAGGATATCCCGAGATGGGGGTCGGGACCTAGGAAGACTTACCAGGATAACCCATGTAACATTGTGATGACACTTCTCCTAAGTCAGCAGTATGTTTGTATCAATTATGCAATTGATTATTCAACTCTGGAAGCATTGTAACCATTGTGAACTAATTGATGTTGTATTTGTATTTGATTCAGTTCAATTATGTATTAGCCTGTGTCTAGAGGTAGATGGTCTTGTCTAGGAATCCATGTTACTATCTCCTAGCATGGGGGGTGAGCCTTCGGGTATCACTTGGTTGGGTGGAATGTGCACCTTACTCTGTTGGGTTTTCTTCTTGTTTGTGTGGATGAGATTTCCAGTTGGAGAGCTCATAGGATCCAGTTACTTTTTAGGTTTCATTCATTTCAGTTGAATCTTGTAATTTATTACCCCTCATTTGTTATCGAGGTGGAAGATGTATTATGTAACCATGCTTATTGGATTTACCTCATTCGGAGAATGAGAGTTGTAATCTTATTGTTAAATTATGTTATTTGAAATCATGAGGTATCTCTTATTCTTTGATGTAATTTATCATGTATGGAATGTATGTGTTCTTAATTCCTTAAGTAATTAAATGTTATGGTTTCAATTCATGTTTTTTTGTTGTTTGGGTTTTAAAGTAATCTCATTCTCGTAAACTTAGAGGTTGTTGGAAATGGTAGTGAACTTGCATGTTAATTGTACTTAAACAAAAAAAGAAAAATTGGTGCATTTGACTAGTTATTTGCAACTTCCTCTAGGGTTCGTGGCGGGGTGTTACACATGGTATCAAAGCCTGGGTTTAAACACTAGGTACTATGGGATTATGATGAACCCATTAAGCTTTTAGTTGTGTAGGTTTTAAGTTGTGTACCTTTCCTAATACCTTGATGTGTCTATGCAAGATTATGCCTCCCAGACATGGAAGAGGTAGAGGGTGTGGACATGGCCATGTAGGCAGTCACGATGGGAGTCAGCATGACTCTCCTCCTCATGTTCCACTTATTCTAGATCAGGAAGAACATCGAGCATCGCAGAATGCCCCGAGGGTAGTGATTGATAGCAGAATCCTCCAGGGATTGAGGTTGCGTGTAGAGCACTTGAGGAGGCATTAGTGCTCCTTGGTCAAAGGCAGGCCGAGGTTCAAGGTAATCTTGGTGAGAGGGAAGTTCCACCTCAGTCAAAGACGCATATGAGTGATCTACTCAAGGCACACCCACCACTGTATGATGGAGCAGGCACTAGGTTAGAGGCTGAGACTTGGCTTATAAACCTTGATAGGTGCTTTGTTATGCATCCTTATGGTAGTAATACCAAAGCGTGATGCACTATCATGCATCTATGGGGGTTCGCATCCACATGGTGGAGGCTGGAGGAGCGAAAGTTCCACATTGATATTAACTCAGTATCTTGGGAGATTTTTCTAGAGTAGTTCAGAGCTCGTTTCCTATCTGAGCACTGGCATCAGCGTCGAGGCGATGAGTTTCACGCTTTGCATCAGTTGGCCTTGTCAGTTGAGCAGTATGAGCAACGCTTCTACGAGCTCAAATAGTTTGCAGGGATAGGAGACGATGAGGGGATGTTGGTTCACCACTTTTTCAGGGGCTTAAACGCCCATCTTAGCGGAGGTGTGAGGATCTTCAAACCCAAAACCATGGAGACAATGGTGGAGAAAGCACGTCTAGTAGAGGAGAATCTGGCCATGGCACTGGGAGGCCACATGGGTGTTTAGTTAGGCAGCAGTTCAGCAGCAGGGTCTAGTGCTCGAGGAGGTTAGGCTCAAGAGGTGCACCTCCCAAGGCTTAGTAGGGACCTTTGTAGAGTGGTCAGTAGTAGCAGCAGGTTTCTCAGGGGAAATGTAAAGGTTTCCAACAGAGGTAGGGGGACAAAAACTAGAGGCATATGAAACACTTCAGCTTTGAGCAGCCGGCATAGAGTTCTCAATCCACTTTCAGGGGTAGTGAACAGCAGTATAGCACACGACCTAGAGGTAGGGGCTATGGCAGACGTATTGGATGTTTTGCATGTGGCCAGCAAGGCCATATAGCTAGAATGTGTCCCAACAGAGGCACATCTAGTTTTTCTCAGGGACCAGTGGCATCTGAGCCGACAGTTGGAGATGCAGGCAGAGGGCATCGTGTTTTCGTAGCAGTTGATAATTGCCAGGCAGAGCATTAGAGTACTGTCATTGAGACATATGGTATATTGTTGGGTAACCCAGTTACCATTTTGTCTGATTCTGGAGCGTCAAACTCCTTCATTTCTTCTTTTGTCATGATGCGATGTAGACTGGGTGTAGTAAGGCAAGTCGATAGGTGGCAGGTTGAGTTAGCCTTGGGTGCGAGAGTCGCATCCCATTCCCTTGTACCAGAGTGTAGATTGGAGGTTGGACCTCTACATACTACAATGGACCTCTGAGTTATTCCATTGGGTTCTTATGACGTTTTCATAGGGATGGATTGGTTAGAGGCGCATAGTGCGGTCATAGATTGTCAATGTAAGTCAATTCGATGCATCAAGGCATTTGCAGAGAAGTAGAGATAGTGGGAGTTCAGAGGCCGATTTCCTTGAGGGTCATCTCAGCTATACAGTTGACAAGGTGTGTACATTAGGGTTGCCAGTTATTCGTTGTTACAGTGGATGATTTGGATTTAGGAGGTGGAGGAGAAAAAGTCTCTCTCGTTAGTCACCCCATTCTTCAAGAGTATTCTAATGTCTTTCTAGATGAGATTCCAGGGATGCCATCTTAGAGGGACATAGACTTCAAGATAGACCTTGTACCTGGATCAGAATCCATTTCACAAGCTCCTTATCGTATGACCACCCAGGAGCTGAAAGAGTTTTGCTTGTAGCTTGAGGAGTTGTTAGAAAAGGGTTTCATTCACCTTAGTGTTTCTCCATGGGGAGCACCAGTTATCTTCGTGAAGAAGGACGGTTCACTTCGGTTATGTATTGATTACCGAAAGTTGAACAAAGTGACCATCAAGAATCGATATCCACTTCCTAGGATTGATGATCTATTCGATCAGATCAAGGGTGCCACGATCTTTTCAAAAATTGATCTTAAGTCAGGATATCATCAGCTTCATATCTTCGAATCGGACATCCATAAGACAGTGTTTCAAATGCGGTATGGTCACTATGAGTTCACAGTAGTACCGTTTGGGTTGACGAATGCACCCTCTGTGTTCATGAGTCTGATGAACAGGGTATTTCGTATGTACCTAGACAGATTTTTCCTTGTGTTCCTTGATGACATTTTGATATACTCTAGGATAGTGGAAGAGCATGAGGAACATTTGTGGCAGGTATTACAGTGCTTATGAGATAATCAGCTTTATGCTAACCTATCGAAGTGTGAATTCTTCAAGACTAAGGTCCAGTACCTTGGTCATGTGATCTCAAGGGAAGGTATTTCAGTGGATCTTGCAAAGATCCAAGCGATCTCAGATTGGCCTGCGCCCATGAATGTGGTAGAGATACGTAGCTTTATGGGGCTAGCAAGTTATTATAGGCATTTTGTGTAGGGATTTTCGAGGATAGGGCATCTTATCACCTCCCTTCAGAGGAAAGGGAAGAGGTTTGTGTGGTCAAAGAAGTGTGAGGCAGCGTTTCAAAATCTTAAGGAGAAGTTGACCAGTGCACCAATACTTGCGATACCTAATCTGACTGGGGACTTTGTAGTTTGTACAGATGCGTCCTTGGAGGGATTAGGTGCAGTGTTGATGTAGGAGGGTCGTGTCATTGCATACGAGTCACGAAAGCTCAACGATCATGAGCTAAACTACCCCACACATGATCTTGAGTTGGCGGCAGTTGTTCATGCATTAACGAGATGGAGGCATTTCCTTCTTGGCCATAGGTTTGAGTTGCACAGTGATCACAAAAGCCTTCAGTATATTTCCACGTAGCCCAACCATAATGCTAGGCAGAAGAATTGGATGGAGTTTCTCTGCGAATATGACTTCGAAGTGAAGTATATCCAGGGAAAGGAGAATGCCGTAGCAGATGCACTCAGTAGGTGGAGACCTGAGATATCTGAGTTGACTCTTGTAGATTTGTGGAGTCAGATTCTTTCTGCCCTTCTAGTGTTTAGTTGGTATTAGGAGGTTAGGATAGAGATTGAGGCAGGCAGACCCCTTGAGGGCAGGTATTCAGGATATTCTCTGGATTCAGATGAGATATTAAAAGTTTTAAATTATTAAAAGTTTTAAATTCTTTTTGAAAAGAAATTTTTAAAAGTATTAAATTCTTGTTGGAAAGAAATTTTGGTTTTAAATTTTTTTTTTTTTTTTAAATCCAAAAATGCATAAGAGGGAAATAACTTTGGTGGGTGAGGGATATTTTGTGAAATTTGACTAAATTTGGGGAAAATTTATGGGAGATATTTTGATCTTTCTGGAGAATTTGTTGTTAAAAGAAATGAAGGTTTTCTTGTTTTTCATACATTCTTGGATTTGGAAGTGAAAATTTTGGAAGGAAATCTAGAATTTTGGATTTGGAAAGGAAGCACAACATCAAATTATAATTCTTCAGACTTCAGAAAACAGGTTCATTTAATTGCTTTATCTTTTTTTTGAAGTTTTGAATTTTTAATTTTGAAAGCTTGCTGTGAGTTCTTGAAGATATTTGTAGAAAAATGGAGGAATTCTCAGATTTTTTGTAGAGAAAACAAAAGAAAACAACAGAAATTTTGGCAAATGAAATTTTAACAATAGAGAAATTGAAAGGGAAACAAAAGAAAATCTTGAAACCTCTGTGTTGGAATTGGAAATTCCCAGAAATTGAAATCAAGAAATTATGTTTGAAAACTATTTTTGCTAGGAAAAATTTCTCCAATTTACCTGTAAAATAGAAATTTTTAGGTATATATATATATTTTTTGTTAATATATATATACATATACTCATATATTTTAATTGTATAAATCTATGTGTTCTGGGAAATTCTCTATGAAAAACTTCTATATTAAAATTTTTTTGTCAAAAGAAATGTCTATGAAATAGAGGATTTTATTATTATTATTATTATTTTTAAATAGAAAAAAAAATTAATTTATGTGGGTTGGGGGCGCTACCCCCACAGCCACCCCCATTGGAGGTTGTTGTGGTGGCAGCAGCAGTGCTGCCACCACAGCCACCCCACAGTGGCAGCCGCCCCAGCAAGGGTTGCGTCCCCTGTATGGGAGCAGGGGTTGCGTTGGCTTTTTTTTTTAAGTTTTTTTTTTTATATAATATAAATTTTATATTTATATATATATTATATATGGTATATATATATATATATTATATATATATTATATATATATATTATATATATATATATATTACTCATAATATATATATATAATATGTATTATATAAATATATATATATATGTATATATATTTATATATATATATTGTGGTTTTATTTATTATTATTTATTTAATATATATAATATATATATTATATATTTATGAATGGAAATTTAAATAGTATTTTTTTAAATATATATAATTATATATTCATTAAATATATAGTTATATATATATATATATGTGATTAATTTTTATTTAAATGTAGTTTTCTAAAATGATTATGCTCAAAAGAAGAAACAGTTATTTATTTTAAAACGATATGCTTTGGATCATAGAAGAAATGTTTATTATTAATTAAGAGCAATTAGGGAATTACATATCTGGTTAAATTTTATCCTTTGTCTGAAAGAGACATAATTTTAATTAGTTTTATTGCAAAAATAAACTATTGAATTTTATTAAAGGAAGTGGATTTAGGGAATCCAAAGTAGATTTAGTTCCTGTTAAATTGCTCTTTTAAATGTGATTTATTTTGTTATCGCCTTGGGGGAAATTGATTAGAAGGGTTGATAAGTCTTCTAGATGAGGTTCTCATTTAATTGTGTGGGTTGTCGTAATATGTTTTTCAACCTTTGGATTGCCTTGGGTAGTGCGTCTTAATGTATACAGTTAGATACCCGGTTATCACAAACAGGATGTGTTGACTTTATGTCGTGGATAGGGATTTAATATCCTTAGGTTACACTTGTGTACCCTTGAGTTGTGGAGTTATTCCATGTGTTGTCTTAGAGGAATGGCTTGCAATGAGGGTCGGCACACAAAGTGGTGCCAGGGTAACTCATTGTAAGTTAGTTAATCTAGTAATAACGTAAATAAACTGATTAGAGGAATAGGTAGTAGCAAACACTTAATAAGATTAATTATGCCTCGCTCATGGATGCAAGGGCTTGTATAGACTTGGAATTGGATGAGAAGGCCTGGAATGGCAAGATTGTTATCTTGTCTTTACGAGAGATAATTGATTCCGCACTGGTTTGCATGAGGGGCCGGGAATTGTTAGAGGTTTCCAGGATATCCTAAGATGGGGGTCAGGACCTAGGAAGACTTACCAGGATAACCCATGTAACATTATGACACTTCTCCTAAGTCAGCGGTATGTTTGTATCAGTGATGCAATTGATTATTCAACTCTAGAAGCATTGTAACTATTGTGTTAAGTGATGTTGTATTTGTATTTGATTCAGTTCAGTTATGTATTAGCCTATGTCTAGAGGTAGATGGTCTTGTTTAGGAATCCATGTTACTATCTCTTAGCACGGGGGGTGAGCCTTCGGGTATCACTTGGTTGGGTGGAACGTGCACCTTACTCCGTTGGGTTTTCTTCTTGTTCATGTGGATGAGATTTCCAATTGGAGAGCTTGTAGGATCTAGTTACTTTTTAGGTTTCATTCATTTCAGTTGAATCTTGTAATTTATTACCCCTCATTTGTTATCGAGGTGGAAGATGTATGATGTAACCATTCTTATTGGATTTACCTCATTCAGGGAATGAGAGTTGTAATCTTATTGTTAAATTATGTTATTTGAAATCATGAGGTATCTCTTATTCTTTGATGTAATTTATCATGTATGGAATGTATGTGTTCTTAATTCCTTAAGTAATTAAATGTTATGGTTTCTATTCATTTTTTTTTGTTGTTTGGGTTTTAAAGTAATCTCAGTCTCATAACCTTCGAGGTTGTTGGGAATGGGTAGTGAACTTGAATGTTAATTGTACTTAAACAAAAACAAAAACAAAAAAAATTGTGCGTTTGAGTAGTTATTTGCAACTTCCTCTAGGGTTGTGTGGCGGGGTGTTACACATTGTGGTCTCTTATGTAGAGTCACTATTTGCTTACTATTGCCTCTGGAAGTTTGTTATCATTCATGTGATTTTTGGATACTGTCATGTTGTCATGTGAAATTTAGCCATGTGATGTGTTTATTTTGTTGCTTGCTTGTTGTTTGTTTGTTTACTTGCTTGATTTGAGGACCGGTCATTATCTCCTAGCACGGAGGGAGTGGGCCTTCGGGTACCATGTGGTTGGGAGGAAACCATGCTATTTCATCCATTGGACTCTCTTGCAGGTGTTACTATACTTGGTTAACATTGTTCGTGGAATAGGTTCCTATTTCTCATTGTTTGAGATGGTGGATGCCAAGGGTGTTAGTGGACGAGAATATTAGTTATGATGTGATCATCATCTCCTTTGTAAATTTACCTCATGTGCATGAGTACTTATTGTATCAATGATTATGTTGTATTGAGATTAGCCATTATCTCACTTATTGTAAGATGTAATTGTAACTTTATTCTGTCATTATTTATAAATATATTATGCTTTTGGTAATAAGTTTATCCTTAAGCTTTTTGTATCGTGGATTAGTAATATGATGTTACTTGTTCTTGTTTAAGTAGCGACATCGAGGAACCTGAGGATGTATGTGTGTTGTACTGATGTTTTTATGTTATATGAATGATCTTAAAAAAAAATTGTTTAATTATTCGTTAGTTATGTGTTGTCCTCTAGGTTCCCTGGCGGGGTGTTAAAAATATACCTCTATTATGCCATGTTGAGAGAAAATAGGGATTCAGTAAATGAATTAAATCTATTTTTAGGTGCAAGTGGAAAAAACTAGAGGATGGGACATGAGTTAGGATTAAATTAATCAAGGGTTAATTAATTTAATGAAGGATTAGATGATGTGACAATTTTGACTTAGATTTATGGGTTGATTTAAATCAAAGATGCTCAAAAGAATGTGATTTAGAGATTAATGAAATAAAGATTTTTTATTTATTTAGTTAAAGGGAATGGTGTTAGATTAGATCAAATAAGTTTTTAATTTATTTAATTTAATAGGATGACTTTAGATATTTAATCAAATAAAATGAATTATTTAATTAAATAGAGATAATTAGATTAGATTGATTGATTTAATTAACAAGAGAGAATGACTTAAGATTTTAGATAAATGATTTATTTAATTAAGGGAGTAAAATTCATGAATTTAATCAAATAAGGGTATTCGATTAAATGGTTAAATCGAGGGATGATTTAGGATGAAATGGTGTTAGTAGTTGGGATCAGATGTGCAATGTCAATCGTATATTTTCATGTGTCTACAGGTATTTTATTAAAAAAATTAATGTGGTTTATGGAGATGATATTTATATATAAAATTAAATTTAATTAATTTTTAGTTTCTTATTTCAAATTTTTCAATAGTATGCAAAACAAGAAAATATTTGTTATGTTTGTGTAGGCTTCTATAGGATTTCTTCTAACTAGCCCTTTGCTTTTTTTAAGGTTTTGTGCCTAATTTATCATCCTGTGATGTGTTAATTTATTTTGGAGTGTTTATGATGCTTTTAGGCCTATAGCAAACCCTTTATGCTTCAAAATAAATATTTGAAGTATCTAGGAAGCTTATTGTGTATGGGGTCTTTCCATAGGTTATAGTTGTTGTTTTACTAGGGTGGCCTTAGGAATGCTAGGTGTAACTTAGAATAGCATTATGAGTATCTTGGTCTCGAAAGGGGTGACCCTCACATAGAGATTACTTCCCACATGTTTTTGGAAAACTTTCTACCAAGGTTTAGATGAAGGGTTATGTCAAGCACAACCCTCTTCCTTATGTCTCACACATTCTTGTGCACATAGGATACATGTAACTTTATCTTGGGTTTTAGAGGAGGATGTGGAGGGTGTGTTGGTGGCCACATGTGACTCTATCATTTGGTGAGGATGAATGGCATGACACTCCTTATTTATACCTCTTCTAAAGCTTGAGAAGGGGGTCTTGATTCATTTTTCTTGTATTTTTATAGACTTTAGGGTTTTGGAGAGAGATCTTGAGGGTTTGAGAGGGAAAAAGGAATATATTGCAATGGATTTGAAGGTTTATGATGAAGAAATCTTGAAGGAGGAGGGAATATCTCAATCCCTAAATAATTTAGAGATGGATAAGTCCTTGCATCCCTATTTTATTATTTTCATATTATTATTAAGTATGCTTCTTGTTGTGTGTAAAATATTATTGAGTATAGTTGTGGGTATTCTTGTATTTATTTTAAGTAGTGAGTTGCGTTGGGGTGCTTAAGATGCTTTCATTTTATAATATGATTCTTAGTTGTGTATGGGTTGGGCTCTCTTACATGTTTGGGGTTTTGATGACTTTCCTTGCTTGGGGGATGGCTAGAGCCTCTCAAGGCTTCATGACTACACATTGGTTGGATGGAGAGAAAATTTTATCTTATTGGACATTATATTATTAGAGTCTACAAATCTCATTCTTAAATATGGCTATTGGAATTTTTACCTCACTTGGTTGTTGCTTGAAGTTCATGGTTGTAAAACAAAAGTATAAGTTGGAAATATTTAAGGAGTGAAATATATTAATATAAAAATAAAAAGGATGTACTAGATCTAAATTTTTAATACATGAAAAATGCAATCCTCCTTGCTAAGTATGAACAAGAATCATATAAATGATCTTCTTGTACTTCTTGTTGTTGAAGGAGAAGATGCTTAAATGCAAATTGTAATAAAATAAAAATAGTATGAGCCATTTTTTGTTAAATAATATGCAATGGACAGGTTGGTTATTGTTATATTTTTTGAAATATTGGTGATAGTAAACATTCAACTAAAACCTCCTCAACCAATCAACAAGTTTCCATAGTGTAACATTAAAGTTATTAAAATTTCTAAAAAGTAACTCTCTAAGATATAATAGTTCTAAAGTGAAATTTTGGTTTAATATACCCTCATTGACTTCATACTTTCATAGAAAGAGAGGTATATTTCACTTGATAAAATGTTTTACACATAAGAAAAGAGAATTAAAATGTTAGCATGTATTATTACTTTGGTTGTAAATCTCTTTTCAAAGAATTTTACAATTGAACATATTTCAATACCTATATGAGGCACACATATATGTATATAAATCAAATGTATGAAATAGATATGTAATAATATGGAATTATATATATATAAAATACATAAATACTTTAAAGAGATTTCTTATTAAAATAGTATTTACATCTCAATATTTATAAGATATATAAATATGATAATATATAACACTATATAACTATAGTTATTAGATTATTTATATATTATTTTATAAGAAAAGTGCTTAATAATTTTGTTTTTATTTACAATATACATACATACATACATACATACATACATACATACATACATACATACACACACACATACATACAATAGAATAAAGGTGACAGTTCAATTTCTCCTACCTCATGTGTGTGTATATAAAGATGAAAAAGATGACAGTTACGATTACTCCTACCTCGTAGCCCCTCCATAGAATATTGGCTCCATATATATAGTAAAAATGAAAAAAAATACAAATAGATTTCTCATATATATATATAGAAAAAGGTCGCAGTTAGGGTTTCCCCTGCCACATAGCCCCTCCATGGGAGATGGCTTCTCATGAGAGGTTTGTAAGCCCTCCTTATACCAAAAAAAAAATCAAGAGAAACCCTTCTTTTTTTTTATGATTTCAACGTCTTACCCTGCTTGTGGTGCGTCTGTTCACAGAGGTTATTATGTTTTGTCTACACATATATACATATTTACACATTCATATGACATATCTTTAAAGTAATGTACATATAATGTCGGCTTTTAAACACAGTAAAAATAAAACATAAAAACCAGACATTGCATGCATGAACATTTTTAAATATATATGAAAACAATACTTTTTTATTACATTGTGACTGCGTTAGTTAGCAGATATCTGCAACAATCAATAAGTCTTGTCCTCTGTGGTGTCAATAGTATGGCATCTGAAAAATACTGTAACCAAATCAAAGACTTACTTCTTGAAGCGCATTGACTCCCTTATGTATATATAAATTAACAATTTTCTTAATAGGGTATCTAATGGTGGAGAATTTGTATTTTTGAAAGAGGTCACAAGTTCACAGGGGTAGTGTATGTATGTCTCATCTGTAGCACAGTTTGGTGCTTTCTGCATGGAATACGAGGTAGTCTTATATTACTATAAGTCATCTGTAGATCAAAAATCAGATTGTCACGGACTATAAAAGAATCCATTTCCATTTTCATTTCCATTTTAGGAAAAAAGTGTGTGATTAATGACCTGTACAACCATAATTTCTGTAAATGAGTTTTATAAAATGGCTAAAGTTTCTGGCATGTACAACTATCCCTTGGAATCTGTGCATCAACCAAAAGATGAAGGCATTTTGGAATGATGGACCGCTAAACTGGGTAAATTCTTGATTACAATATTATCAAGATTGTATATGGAAAATCATTTAGAAACACTGAATCTTTGGAGCTACAGCTATTTAAAGCCATGGAGGGAAGAAACGCAAACAGAAAATAAATTATATGCTAGCAGAATGGACATTTATATGCTAGCGTCTTTCTATTTCCTTTAGAGAAGACCAACAAAAAAGGAATAAGAGGTGGGATTTTCCTACAAGTATATTCGATCAGTCTCAGGAGGTACATCTTTCATAGACTAAAGCTACTCTAAATATCTCTAGAGAAGATACGTAAATTTCTAGCAAAGATTTTGTCAAATTTGAAAACCCATGTATGCAAAAGAGATAATCTGAAGGTCAAGGACCAAGTTAAGAACCCAAATAAATTTTAAAGGAATCTGTCAGTTAAGTCACATATTTGATGTTAGCGTGGCCAACAATATTTTTAAGGGAATCTGTCAGTTGAGTCACATCTGTCATCAACCATAGAAGAATCATCTGTTTTCTACAACAATTTCAAAGATTTGACATTAGTGAATCTTAAAAGATCTATGAAACAGATTAGGTCAATTCTAATATGATTTTATTAGAATTTTAGTCTATTTTATAAATAGATTAGGTATTTTTATTGTTTCTAATGTTTAATTGAAGAAAAAAAATCTCTAAAATAGATTAGGTCAATTCTAATATGATTTTATAAGAATTTTAATATATTTTAAAAAAGATTAGGTCATTTTTATTGTATATAATGTTTAATTGAAAAAAAAATCTTTGAAACAGATTAGGTCAATTCTAAGATGATTTTATTAGAATTTTAATATATTTTAAAAAGAGATTAGGTCATTTTTATTGTATCTAATGTTTAATTGAAAAAAATATTTATGATTTTATGGTTTCCATCAAATGATAAATGAAAACTTAAAGGTGGTTATAAAATTTGAAAATAAATAATTGGTCAGTTAGTAAGTTAATTTTAAAGGATTTGGTATCAATAGATTTTCAAGATAATTGAAGAAAGATTGTCGTTTCTATTTTTTTTTCAATGTCAAAATAAATAATATCTTTACATGATTATTTGTAAACATCATCCAATTCAAACCTTTTAAATTTAATCTAATTGAAAATTAAAAAATAGTAACTTTAACCAACTAATCTTAAGCATTCTCCAATTCAAATCTTATAATTTTCACTGAATGAAAAACAAAAAAGAATATCTCACCAAACAAAAAACAAAAAATGAGTATCTATTTCTCCCTATTAAAGAGATGCTTGGTTGAACTAAAATCATACTTCTCAAGCCTACTAAGTTTAGTATCATAGGGTTCACACTCACAACCACTCTTCAGGTGCACGTAGTCATAATTATTTTAACCAACACATTCTTATGTGTAGATAAGAAGTCCAATCTTATTTCACGTCATTTTTACTAAGTTTGTTATTTCATGTCCCTCCTAATGTTATTAGGAGTATTTTAGAATTAGATGCAATTGATTTTGCTAGTATATTCAAATGTTCTAAATAAGACATTAAGTTTCAAACATAATTGAAATCTAGACTAACACATGGTTGATTTTTCTATTAGATTTAAGTTTTTATAGAGTTCAAATGGAGTGAAATTTTCATCTATAGGTGACACCTCACATGAAGAATGATATATTATTGTGTCACTTAAAAGAAAATGATTAGATCCTTGAAGATTGTAAATAAATCACATCTATTCTAATCAACACATTCTTATGTTAATATAAGAAGTCTAATCTTATTTAATGTTTTTTTTACTAAGTTTATTTTTTCATGCCCCTCTTGATGTAATTTTGAATATTTTAGAATTAGATGCTATTGATTTTTCTATTATATTTATGTGTTCTAGGTAAGAAATTATGTTACAAACATTATTGAAATTTAGACTAATGTGTGGTTGATTTGCTATTGTATTTAAGGTTATATAGAGTACACTATGTAATCTAGAAGGAGTGAAATTATCTTCATAGAAACACTTCGCATGAACAATGATGTACTATTATGTCACAGTTTTAATAAAATGGTTATCATCATTCAAGTCCATGACCCATCCCCTACAAAGATAAATATTTTACAAATTTTCTTAAAGATGTGCATGTGAAACATTTCAACCAACCATTGATTTTATTTTGATTCAAGTCAAGATTACAATGTATTGATCATTTAACCTTTCCCCGAGATAGATTTCATAATGTTTAATTACTTTTAAGAAAATGTTCCAAAGCCCAAGATTATATATGTCAACTTTTAGAAAACCATACCTATCTACAAAAATACATACAATGCAAAATAGTGAACTTCTTTTCAGTGATGCCATACATAGTAACATGAATATTACTAGCTTAATAATTAATTGTAAACATATATAATAATAGATTCTTCAAGAACCATGTAATATGAGTATGTTTGGTGAGTTATGGAATTGGATTATTATGTGTTTTTATTAGCTAGAGGTTGATTCATAGAATTAGTGATTAATTACTAATCAAAAGTAAACTAATACATATTACTAATTATGTTTTATTTTCTTTCTTACTTCTCATAGATATCTATTATGGTTGAAGAGATGAAAAATATAGGCATTTCAACATCCTCCACCTTAGAAGTGGAAGATGGTTGCTTGTCTAATTCCAACACTCGTCGAACAGGAAATCATCATCCTAACTTGTGGAGTGATGACTTCATACAATCTCTCAGTTCTCAATATGGGGTATGAAAGACTATTACATTTAAATTTATACAAATATATTTATATCATATTTCTTTTTATGAAAACTAATGCGAAATATATAATATTTTAACCAGGATTCCCTATACCATGAACATAGGGAAATACTATTTAATGAGGTTTGTAAAATATTTTCCAACAAAGAAGAAGAACTTGTTCTACTTCAAAGGCTTTGGTTCATTGATGTTGTACAAAGCTTGGGAATAGCCAGATATTTCTATGAGCAAATCAAAATGGCACTTGACTATACTTACAAGTATGTATATTTTCTTAAGAAAATTTTTAATGTACATATTTGTACAACTACTCTAAATAGTAAATATATAGAAATGTATGAAATATTGTGTATTATTTATGTTTTATCATGTTTCATGATCAAATAGTGCAATCATTAATAGGTGTTGGAATCAAAATATTATTGAAGATCTCAACATAACAGCTTTAGCATTTCGAATGTTGCGATTGAATAGATATGATGTTTCCTCAGGTGATAAATTTTTTGAGTGATTTTTAGATTACTGAGTCCCAAAATTATTTTTTATAAATTGCTAAAATATATCCCATTTGTTCACAGATATATTTCAAAAATTCAAAGGTGAGAAAGGAAAATTCTTTGGCTTTGGACCTAGTCAAGAATATACTAAATTAGCAACTATGTTAAATTTATATAAAGCTTCAGAGCTAGATTTTCCTGGAGAAATAATATTGAAAGAGGCTAGAGTTTTCACATTAGCATACTTGCAAGAGGCTATGAAGGAAACCAAGGAGATAGAAGAAAATAAAAACCCACTTCTAATGGAGGCAAGTACTTTTCTATAAAATGGATTCATATTCAAATTAAGTTTAATTTGTTTTTGAAATTCTGGAAGGAGGTCTACCTATCAATTTTTCATTACTTTTTACTAAAAATAGTTAGTGTTTGAACTACAATAGACCTATCACCTTTTTCCTTACAAAATAAATTTACTAATAATGTGTTTTCAATAGTTTAGCTACATAATAGATGCTACATTTTATACATACATATAATATTTCTAACAAAATAATATTTTTATCAGATTGAATATATTTTGAAATATCCTTGGAGATGTAGGGTTCCAAGATGGGAGACTTGGAACTTTATTCAAATATTCAAACAACAAAATCATAATGAATGGCTCGTCAATGACATTTATAAGTAAGATTTGAAGTTTATTTACAATCATTCATATTTCATTCTTTCATTCTCAATAAAATTTAACACAAATTTAACATTTTTGTCTACTATATTTTTAATTTAATAACAAACAATTAGTTGATTTTGATAATCCATGTTTATAATTCCTTTCAGGATACCAAATACATATAGACAAAAGTTGTTGGAACTAGCAATATTGGACTTCAATATTTTACAAGCTCAACATCAATATGAATTGAAATTAGTTTGCACGTAAGTATAAATTAATGTCAAATTTAAATTTAATATTCACTTGAGTATTAGGCATTGCTAACATATAAGTTTTTAATTTTTTTAAAGATAGTTGTAATAATTTTATTCAATATAACACATGTTTAATCATGCAAAGATAATGTTAAATTAGTTCAAGGGTGAAAAAGGATTACTAAATACTTAAATTGGTTGTTTTTGTAACAAATAAATATCTTCAAATTATAAATGGATTTTTAATCATAATTGTAATGATTTTTTCATGATAGATGGTGGAAGCATTCGAGTGTAATTCATCTTGATTTTTTTCGTCATCACCATGTGGAATTTTATTTCTGGTGGGCTTGCTCATTATTTGAGCCTGAATTCAGTGATTGTAGAATTAGTTTTGCAAAATTGACCACCTGTCTTGCACTCCTTGATGATATTTATGACACATATGGAACCATTGATGAATTGAAACCATTCACCACAGCATTAATAAGGTAATGAATTAGATAGTAATCCAAACTTATATTAAGTTGTTTATTCTTTTCTAACTTTGTGCATTCATTTCTATTATAGATGGGATATTTCCATCATAGAGAATCTTCCAGACTACATGAAAATTGCTTTCAAATTTGCATACGAAATACACAAGGAAATTGCAAGTGAAGCTGAAGCAAAACATGGCCCCTTTGTTCACAAATACATTCATAATTGTGTAAGTTAAATTCTATTGATAATATGGCTAAGTGTTTATTAAAAGGTCTATTATATTTAAATATTAATTCTTATTTTATTATATATTTTTATCACATATTTCTCATTTAGATAATTTTATTTTAGTAAATAAGATAATTTATTTGTTCCATTAAATACAAATTAACAAGAATAATTTATAATCACTATTTATGATTATATCATAAAAAATATATATTTATTTATCATTATTTATAAAAGTATATTTTTAGTTTTTGACATTGTTTTAAGTTTTTTTTACAAATTTTTACCATTAAAAATATTTTTATATTAAATAATGGATTTTTAAGTACACTTAATACCATATTTATTTCTAGACATAATGGGTTGTATGAAAAAATATAGATATTAATCATTAATTTTAAATTTTTAAATAATTTATTAATACTAAGATGGAGTACAATAATATTTATGTTATGAAAATGTTAAACTTTTAAATAAATGCTTAATTTTTTCCCTTTTATTTAAATTATAAATGTAATTTTATTACAATTATATAAAGGAAAATTAAATTAGTATTGAATCCTTTTCTATTTTACAAAATATTATATATTTTTTTAAATTAACAATTAAAAATATGTATTTCTACAAAATAAATATTTATTTAGTATTCATATTGAGATTATAGTATTATTGTTAATAGTGGTATGTTGCGATGGTTAAGTTGTTGTATTGTTGTTCTTTCCATCAAGGTTCAAACCCCATTGGGTGTAATTGTTGAGTGTTTATATTGGGAATGAGGTCCCTTGTTTGTGACCTCACTAGTTCAAGTGTTTACCTCTCCTTAAAAGAAATTATAGTATTATTATTATATAATTCCATATGCATTTTTTTTTGAGTTTTTCATTTTTTTTATATCATAAACTAATACTAGCTTGTTATTTTTCAGTGGGAAAGTTATATTTTAGCTTACTATCAAGAAGCAGAATGGATAGCTTCCAATAATATACCAAAATTCGAACAATATATAATGAATGGAACAACAAGTAGTGGTATGCGAGTTTTGATGATGCATTCATTGATATTGATGAATACTCCTTTTATCATAAGATATTTTAGAGGAACTTGATTTTCCATCATCAAAGTTCCAAAGTCTTGTGGCATTGACTACTCGACTAGTTGATGATATTGAAGATTTTGAGGTAAATTGTTTAAGTTATATATTTGGGAAACAATGATATTAATGATTTTAAAACATGAAAGTAGAAAATTTCATGTACTAATATCTCTTTGATAATTTTGAAGGATGAGAAAGTTCGTGGAGAGATACCTTCAAGCATGGAGTGCTACATGAAAGACAACCAGGGTTCTACGAAGGAAGATGCTTTAAATTATATCACAACTTAAATTGATAGTTGTGTACAAGAGTTAAATAAGGAGTTTCTTCCACCTTCAAACATGCCAACTCTTTGTAAGAACTTATATTTCAATGCTGGCATGAGAGGTATATTTTTCTTGTTTAGGTTTTCTGATGGTATAACACATGCTCGTCAGAAAGAGCTACAAGATGCAATAAGGAAAGTTCTAGTAGAACCAATAATAGTATAGATGGAAATTGAATATGAAGACAGACATATAGTTTCATATCACAAAAAATGATACTTAAAACACTTAAAATAAATTGGACCACATCTCAATGTAATTTAGATGTGGGGGTTGACTTGGCTATTATTAAATTTTGAATTGTATTATGTTTAAAATTATTTATCATATTTTATCTAGTGTTATTATGATTATATGTTTAAATAAATTAAATACGAATTTTTATTATATGTTTATTAGTGATGTATTGTGTTGGTTTTGATGTTTTTTATCAATGTTGATATTTTTAGATAGCTAAGAGGGAAGGAAGAATTTAGACAAGGAAAATGAATTGAATGATAACTATAGGTTCACATTAAAATAATAGTGTAACTATGAAATTTGTATTAATATAACTTTATTTTGGTTATATATCTTCTGTGATCACATGGTTTAAAGTATGGATAAATAGAAATTAAATATGGATTATTTTACTATATGGTAATCAATGATGTATTCTATGGGTGTTGATGTTTTATCGATATGTGTTGATATTTCTAGGCACATGTGACAGAAGGAAGAGAAGTAGACAAGGAAAATGAATGAATAAGAAAATTCTTGGTTAACATAATAAAAATGTTTACTGTACATGATCATGTCCAATATATTTGTTCATATATAATTTATTGTGGTTATAAGTCATGTTTGGTCATGTTAATATGTATGGTTAGGTGTTTTAATTAATCAGTGTTTAACATAATTATTTAAGCGAATTTACCTAAGTTCCTTTCTAACCATGCTTTATTTTCTAGTGGTTAATAGATCATGTCATTTAAATCAAAAAAATTCAAATTTCATGCAACTTCCTCATCTTGTTTGTATGTGTTCTATATTGATTGTAACATGGATATTTGATATGTTCCTAGATAAAAACTTATCTAATGATAGTTTGTTAAATTTGGATTATTAGAATTTTGAATTTTGAATTTTTGAAGTTTGGAAGGGTTTTGATATTTTGATCATAAAAAAATTTGTTTTTTTAGTTTTATGTATGATTCTTGATTTTTTTAAAATCTTGAATTTTTTTCATGCATTCTACTTTTTTGGATAAATACTCTCCCATTAAAATGGTGTGAAGTATCATATGCCCATAGGTGTGCTATCATAGGACCATGTTCTCTAAGTTGTGCCCATATTGAGTTTGTCTATATAGCCTTAGGAGTGAGGATTATATGTTTGTATGGAGTGGAATCTCATGTCCATTCATTCAAAATAAAAACTATGTGATATGGAAAGTGAGAGGTAAAATAAATGAATAACTAAAAATAATAGGGTTACATATTTGAAAATTAACAAAATTAATCTATTTCACTTCTAAATATGTCTATATAAGTATGTTACATATGATCATAAAGGGAATTAATTTGATCCAAACATAGAAAAACATATAAATATCACTAGGGATCCGTAATGGGTGGAGTTATACTCCTCGACTCCATAAGGTTTTGAGAATATCTTGATGACACTCCATCATTGTAGTTTATTATACTCTCAAATTTATTTTGTGCATTAGATTGTGTGTCCTATATGTATGTGTTTGTGATTCCATATATATGCATGTATTGGTGTGATCTTTCTCAATCCCATTTTGTTGGAATTCTTGTACTACATGTATTGGTTTTGTGTTTCTTATGATTGTGTTGATCATGTGCAATTGTTATGTTTAATGTGTCTATGTATTTTGAATGACTAACTAGTTGGTTACCTCCTAGTAAAGAGGGTTGCATCTAAGGTTTCCAAATGCTTATGTGGTGTTGATACCTATTGAGAGATGTGGACATATGGATATTCTTGGAGAGATTGTAACATATTTTTATCCTTGTAATTTAGTAAATATTTATTGTGTATCTTTTGATCAAAATATATAAATTGGGACTTTTGATTCCTTGTTAAAAAATTATATTCACAATTAAGAAGTAATCTAGATGGGTTGTAACATACACAGCTATGTTGTGTGAGTTCCATTATGTATCTTGTTCTTAATTAACAATATTGTAAAGATTGTATAATATTTTGGAACTAATTTATCATGTTTTCTTAAGATGTAGAGCATAGTGTGAAAGCATACTTTATCCTTTTTTTAAATGAAAAAGGAAGTTATGTTGGATATAATATTTGAATATGTTGTGTAAGGAAATAACAATGAAAATTATGTTTCTAAATATCAACTTATGTTTAGGAGTTGATTACCTTGGCATGCCTTGTATTTTTCTTCTGTGAAATTAATACTAGTGATTGTTGTAGGCATTTGGTTTAACCTGCTAATGTGGGGTTTCTGGAAATTTTATGTAGAGAAAATGATTGCATGTTCATGTTTAATTCTTTATTTTAATTCATTTTTTAATAACATGTAAAGTAAGAATTTCATATTTCATATTTGTGTTGGCTGGTATAGGGTTGCCTTTGCCTAGCCCTTCACTTATTTTAGGGTTTTGTGCATCATTTCATGTCTTGTGATGTGGTAAGTTATTTTTGAGTGTTTTATTTTTTTAGGATTGTATGGGACCCTTTTCTTTTTCTTCATGATGAATTTATAGGTCTTTGTTAATCCCATTGTCCATATGGGATCTTTCTATAGATTAGAGGTCACATATCTTTCTAGAGGTGATCTCAGGAAGGCTATAGATGACCTAGACTATCATTATAGGTGGCTTAGTCTTAAAAGTGGAAACCCTCACATAGTGAGTACTTACCACACACTCTCAAATTATTTTCCTTAAGGATAGTTCTTCCCTAATTTCAACCTTTCTTAAACCTAACATTTGAATTTATATGGTACCTTATGTAATGTGGGATTATTTTTTTATTGGGAGTTGTGCTTGGTGTCAAGATTACTAGACTAGAGTATGTTGGGTGAAATCTTAGGTCTTCATATAAGGGCAGGTGCATGAAGTTGGGTTACAATTTTGTGGCCAATTTAAAAAAAAACATTGAAAACTCATAACACAAGCACATTATAACACACTCGCGTTATGGAAATTTAAAAGAAAAAAAAAGGTGAAATTGATTCATTTTATGTCAACTGTTCTTCTGCTCTGCCCATGGCCAAATACCCTCATTTTCACGCTCGCATTCTAGGAGGAGGGATTGAACAAAAATATTCAACAACAGTTGTTATTTCTTTGCAAGGATGGCACCACCACGACGAATAGGTGGGAGAGGTAAGTATTGTTTGCTATTTGTTTTGAATTTCCTAGTTCTAGGTTGATTTTGTTAGTTTAAGGTTATATTTGATATATAAATTTTTTAATTTGTAGGAGATGCAAATGAACCCACAAACCCACAAAATCCTCAACAAGAAGAGCAACCAAATCCTGAACAAGAAAATCAACCTCAACAACAACCTCCTCCACTAATCCCTCAACACCCCCTGGCACTCAACAAAATTTATTGAGTGAGATTGACAGCAACAAAAAAAAAAATTGAGGATTTTATTAGTAGGTTGAGTGATCCAAATGGTTCAACCATAGAAAGAATGATCCTCACAAATTCATTGAAAGATATGTTAAAAAATGTGGATTCAATTAGCAAACAAATAACTAGATGGCGAGATAGGAGGTAGGTGGATAGGGCATATTATGCAAATAAACTATCATATAAAAAAGGATTTAAAGATTACAAAAGGTGATTTGTGTTCATTATTCATTAACCCATGCACAAATCAAAATCTTACCCTCAATGCAAAGAGATTTCCTATTCATTGGTGTCACCACCAAGAGATTAGAAACTATTTTTATGATAGGTGGTACATGGTCTTTGATGGCCAACCGTGCAACAATTGTGAATTCCCCTAGTATTTTCTTAGGAAACTATATAGTGAGGTCATATTGAACAAAATCCCAAATTATTTTGATATGAGGGACTTCCATGGGAGAGGTGGGGGGTCGGCTCAGGATAGGCCTAGTGCACAACTAGATCCTACATGGCAACAAAGACGAGCTCTCGCTAGGCCACCTCGTGAGCACATTGTTATGCCTTCCATCGTGAAGGAGAGTACCGACGTAGAGACATTGCAAGCGATCAGCACTTTGACCCAGAGTGTCATCCATCATACTAGCCCTATTCTACAACGCCATGCAAGGGAGTCTTCGAGTGGTGGCCTTCGAACCCATGTGTGTCAATCTTGTAGGGTGACTTGTTCATATGACCCCACCAGCACTTAGGAGGTTGTTGCAGAGGATCTGTATGCAGCTACTAAAATGGAGAGGGTGGCTGACATTTTGCATGATGTGTATGGAATTGATACTCGGGTAAAAGTTAGCATGTTCATTGAATTTAATTTATTAAATTTTTATTTTGAAATGCAAGATTAACTAATTTAGTTTTATGATTTTAATAAAATTGTAGGGTCACAGTGTTGAGACTGGATACACCGGCCCTCCACCTACTTATTTCTATAGTACACCTATCGGCAGGGTATGTAACTAGTAAACAATTATAAATTTATTACATGTTAATAGCATTGTTTTACGAATGGCATTTTAATATGTGATTTTGGATGTTGAACAGGGTAATATTGGAGGTTTCGAGGGAACACCTCCCAGTGCCAGTGGATTTACTCAAACCTTCACGCAGGTAATAGAATAAAGAGTTTAACTAATGAATTGTACTTAATATATTTGTGTAGTTTATATTCATATCGTTGGTTACATTGCATTGCACATCATTCAAACTCAAAGCATTACTTCACATTCCATAACTAATAACTAGATGTTGATAGATGAAAAAATTTCAACTTCAATATATAGTTGTTTAGAAAGTCAACATAAGCAACTTGATGCAATTTCTTCACATGGAGGCATGTGCTTGCAAAGGTGCACCTGCACGAAAAACTATGGGTGCTTGGAAAAAATCAATGAAACCATAATAGTAAGCAATAGCATAGACAAGGAAGTTAGTAGTTTCAAAAAATTCCTTGAAGAAATGCGTCTCATGGCACGATGGAATTCCATTCCATCACCATGAGACCACATTTCTTCGAGGCATTTCTTCAAAATGCTCACCACCTTTTCTATGATACCACATTTTTCATACATGTGCACCAAAGCATTTTATCAAACTACTCATGCTTCCTTGCTGCTATGGCTAAAAACCTAAAATAGGTTATTTTCAACAAACTATGGATGCTTGGAAAAATATCTATCAAAGCATAATAGTAAGCAATAATTTACCATAGATAAGGCAATGAGCTTTTTGAAAAAATGCCTAAAAGAAATGCATTCTTATGGTGATGGAATTCCATGACGTGCATTTGTCTGTAATGGCATTCCATCACCACGAGACCCTATTTCTTTTGAGGCATTTTTTCAAACAGTTCAAGTTGTCTTCTCTATGCCACCAAATTTTTTGTACATGTCTATGAAATCATTTAATCAAACGATTCAGCAGATTGCTGCTATGGGTAAAAGCCTAAAAACATATCCTTTCGAACAAGATATGGATAGGGAAAATAGTAAGCATGATAATTAGAAATATATAGTTTAATAAGTACTCAAAAAAAAAATCATTAGATCTCATGTACACTATAAGTCATGACGTGGATCACTTTTGTAGCCTTTTTTGTGATTAAATAATGTTTTGTTTTATTTTCAGATGTTGGTTGTGGAAACACCTCCAAATGTTACGAGGGCAATGGATATCGGTGTTTCATCCGTTATACAATCCTCGATGGCTCTGACAAGGGAGGTATGAGGCAAATTACTAAATTTCAATTTACAATTTTTGTTATAGATGTTAGTTCAAGTGAAAAATCAAACCAAATTATTGATTTGTAATCTAATTTCTATTTGGATGGTTTATATAGGGCTTGAGCACACCTCAGCATCGGCCTACGAATATTTACCTCATGGAGAGTGATCGTGAGATGGCCATAAGTGATTCTTTTCAAATATATCATTTTTATAATGTAATTTCTATATATTAATGTCTTTACTTCTTAAATTGTAACAGTTAAAACTTCACCAAGAGATTAACGCTAGTAGGAAGAGCAGCAAGAGCACTCCTCGAGTGTAGCAAAAATGAGTGACAGACCTATCACCATCTGATCGACCAGCAAAGGGCAAGAGTTTATTTCGAGAGCCTGGAGAGCAATGAATTTTGATTCCAAAGCCCTTTGTTGTATGCCCACATGGTAGTTTTGTACATATTTTGTATTGGATATATTTGACATTGTATGCCTATATGGCATTCTCGTAAGCCTATATGGCTATTTTGTACCTATATTTTATACTTATATCAACATATATTGATGTATGTGTACATAGCTATTTGGTTAATTCAAATCTTTTTTATCGATGGTGTCCATATTTGCATGTTATAAATTCATGGTTCAATAGATATGAGTTACGTGTATTCAAGTGTATACTTTACATCATACGTGTATTCATTGTGACTTACGTGTGTTCCAATGTATACTTTGCGAATTACGCGTTTTCATGCGTATACCTTGTATTTGTGCATATACTTTGTATTAAATTGTGTATACCATGTATTCGTGTGTATACTTCAAGGTATATGTGTTTGTGACTACTTGTGCTTTCCTTATTCACATGTACATGCTTGACTTATTCACGTGTATACTTATTAATTGGTTAGCCATAGCATTGATCATTGTTGTCCTTCATGGTTTGTCTTGAATAAATTAATTGATTGATGGTAAACAACTTTATCTAAAAGAAAAAAATGTGTTTTCAATTGGTATTCTATGAAATGATTGATAAAAATATTCCAATATATTTAATCCTTTGATTGGAACAACTCAATTAAGCAAAGGATATGTATAATAGTTTTCCTTTTAGATTAGCAATGCATGGAAGTTTCAAAAAGTATTCTTGATATTACAAAAATATATGTGTTTATACACTTCAATTGTGCACTCACCCTTTTTTTCTTTGAAAGAAAAATTTTCCTATGCCATTGTTACACTGCACAGGTAAACTAGATTTTGTATTGTGGAGCTATATTAAGCTACCACTCTCAAGACCAATGTAGCAATGATACAAAATAATGTTTGAGATTGCAAGAAGACATCAAAATGGCTAGTGTACTAAAAAAATTCTTATGATTTATGAAGAATTTTGATAACTCTACTCAGTTGGCTTCTTTTTTCAAAATCATACAAATTGAACCCTAGCATAAATAGACTCTGTATACCAAGCTACCACAATTCAAGTTTCAACGATGAATATTTATGATGCATGTTTTAAATGACAATCAATTTTATGGTGGTTTTGTTGTTTATATGATGTTATGTGATATTCTAATCCTAATGCATGCTTCTAGGCTGCATATATATTTATATTTTGTTTTTACATGATTTTTGTACCAACGAACCCAAAACAAACTGAACCCCCCTCCAAAAAAAATTCGCCTAACTGGCAAACCGAACCCCCGAACCTGAACCCGAACCCGAACCCGAACCTCAAAACCTATTCCAACACTCTTCATTTTTCCTACACAAACTTAATTGACCACCAAATTATGTTGCCTCTTCACTTTACCCACTTTTACTCCCTCAAACATCTCTTTTTCATTCAAAATCCCTATTTTCCTAACTAGGGCATCATGCCATAACATAATTTTGACCTACCCTGTCCTTGCAGACCTTTTGAACACATCAAACTTCACAACCTCGCCCTATTTCCAACCTATTCTAACTTATTTTCAAGAAATTTCTTATTTTCACCTCTTCTAGGCTTGCTTTTAAGGGGCCTCAATTTTGAATTTTGAATAGGGGTAGCGTTAGTAATCTCTTCCAATGCCTTTACCAATTCTATTTTCTTATTCATACTCCCTATCCTACTTATATCAGGCCCCTATCATCGAGACATAGCCTAAACAATAGATGGAATGGCCTATTTCAACATATTACACTCAAACCCTTAAGGGATCGATCCGGTTGAACGTAGCTTAGAGCGATTCCATGTGTTTGGGTACAAAAGAGGACCATGCCTAGCATAAACATACCTATTCAGACACATTGGAATGGTTCATTTGGTCACACAAGTTGCAAAATAAAATTTGCACCACTTTGCAACTTTCTACTGCTTCCATTTAACACTTTTTCCATCAACTGAAAAATGGACACCACAGAAAAACCACTCTGAGATAACAAAAACTGAGAGAGGTTATTGTAGAGGGGCCCAACATGATCCCATTGGATTAGATGAGAAGTTTCTAAGCATCATGGTATCCGAGTAACAGCATGCTAAAGTTTGCAGCCATTTTGCACTTTGGACCCTTAAGGGATCGATCTGGTCGAACGTAGCTCAGAGCGATTTTGTGTGCTTGGGTGTGAAAGAGGACCATTCCTAGCATAAACATACCTATTCAGATACATTGAAATAGTTTTTTTGGTCACATGAGTTGCAGAAGAAAAGTTACACCACTTTGCAACTTTCCATTGCTTCCATTTCACACTTTTTCCATCAACTAAAAATTGGACACCACAGGAAAACCACTTCGAGATAACAAAAACCGAAAGAGGTTATTGTAGAGGGGCCCAAAAAAATCCCATAGAATCAGATGAGAAGTTTCTAAGCATCACAATATCTGAGTAACAGCATGCTAAAGTTTGCAGCCATTTTGCACTTTGGACCCTTAAAGGATCGATCCAGTTGAATGTAGCTCGGTGCAATTTTGCATGTTTGGGTGTGAAAGAGGACCATGCCTAGCATAAACATATACCCATTTTGGATGTGTTGGAACAATTCATTTGAGTCCACCGCAGTTCGCGAGAAGAAAGTTGCACCGCTTTGCAGCTCCCGCGCTTCCATTTGACACTTTTCCATCAATTGAAAGCTGGACACCACGGAAAACCACTCACGAGGATAACAAAGCTGAGAGAGGTTATTGTATAGGGGCCTAGCATGATCCCATAGCATTATATGAGAAGTTTCTAAGAATCACAGTATTTGAGTAACAACATGTTGAAGTTTGTATCCATTTTGCACTTTAGACCCGTAAAGGGGATGCGATCGGTTGAGCGTGGCTTAGGCGATTACTGGCGTGTTTGGGTGAAATAGGACCATTCCTGAAAAATACCTGTTGGACCGCGTTGGAATAGTTTTTAGTCACACAAGTTCGCGAGCGAAAAGTTGCACCACTTTGCAACTTTCCATTGCTCCATCTAACACTTTTTCCATCAAGTGAAAATTGGACACCACGGAAAACCACTCTATGATAACAAAAGGAGAGTTTGTGTAGGGGGCCCAACACAATCCATAAGATTAGATGAAAATTTTCTAAGCATCCGCGGTATCCGGTAACAACATGCTAAAGTTTGCAGTCATTTTGCACTTTAGACCCTTAAAGGGATCGTCACGGTTGAAGGCATTAGCTCGGGGGCAATTCAGCGTGTTTTGGGTGTGAAGAGAGGACTATGCCTAGCATAAACTTATACCTATTCCGGACGTGTTGGAGCGGTTTGTTTGGTCGCACGAGTTGCAGAAAAAAAATTACACCCCTTTGCAACTTTACACTGCTTGCATCTGACACTTTTTCCATCAACTGAAAGCATGACACAACAGGAAAACGCCTTTTACATATCAAAAACTAAGAGGTTATTGTAGAGGGGCCAATGTGATCCCATGGATCAAGCGAAGTTTTAAATTAATCCGCGGTGTCGGTAAGCAGCATGTTGAAGTTTGCAGCCATTTTGCACTTTGGACCCTTAAGGGATCGATTCGATTGAACATAGCTCGAAGTGATTATGCGTGTTTAGGTGTGAAAGAGGACCATTCCTAGCATAAAAATACCTATTTGGATGCGTTGGAATAGTCTATTTGGTCACACGAGTTGCAAAATGAAAGTTGCACCACTTTACAACTTTCCACTGCTTGCATTTGACACTTTTTCCATCAACTAAAAACTAGAAACCATGAGAAAACCACTCTAAGATAACAAAAACCGAGAGAGGTTATTGTAGATGGCCCCAAAATGATCCCATAGGTTTAGAAAAATATTTCGTAAGTGCCATGGTATCTGAGTAATACCCCGCCAAAGATTGCTACCCTTTTGCACTTTGGGATTTGATGTTTCATTGAACTGTATGGTTTCGTACAGGGTGATTGTGCTATGTTTTCGATGGAATTTGGTGGGCAGAAAACTTAACTCTATTTTATTTTTGGTTTGGTTGGATTTCCAATGATTTTGTGCATTTTAGAAGCCAATTACTAAGGGTCAGTTTGTATACCCTGTTTTAAGGGTTTTAAGTGCATTAAAATGTCATATTAAGCCTTTTACCCATTGTATGCTTCTATAACTTGATGGAAAGGCTTAGTTATGGTTATAAAACATGTGTGCATAGTTTTGTGTGCAAGGGAGGCAAATAGAGGGTTTTTAGGTGATGCCCTAGATGTCAAATGGTGCATTTTTTAGTGGAAAATGGTGGTTTACTACTAGGGTTTGAAGAAATATTTGGGGGCAGCGATATCTCTTAAAATTTTAAGCTTGTGCAGACCTTTTTGAATGTGTTTTAGGCTTTAGTTGGCTGTGGAAAGTTTCGAGTATGGGTTTTCAACAAACCCTTGCCTAACTTATAGTCTCCAAATCTCATCAAATGGGCTTATCTTTTAGAGAAGGTCATCCAATGGCCAACCAAATATCAATCAAGCTTTAACATAGACCCTAAGAAAAATTCCCAAGAGATCATACTATGTTTCTTTGTACCATCATTAAGATCCAATATACCACCTTGCATAAAGGCTACTAAATTAGCGCTATTTACAAAGAGACGACCTTTTAAACACTAGATCTTCACTCAAACTCCTGAAATAGCAGTATGTTATGTGTCAAAACCTCCAATTCCATTATTTTTTTCTAGGTCCAAGACCTCTACACCCCTAATACATCAAACCCTCTATTTCAAGCAAAATACTTGGGGTTTTAATGAAACTCCTATCTCCCGCACCTGCCATACCCAAAAAAGCACCACACTTACCAGACCCTACACATGGTGAATAATACATTACATGGATAGTCCTTCTCACATTTTGTCAAAACACCGCTTGAAATCCTCATTTTTATCATGAAAATACCATGTTACAGCCCTACAACATCATCCCAAACACCTAACCTTGACTCCATAACATTATAATCTGGTTAGACATGTATTTTACAAGTTAGAGGACCCATTCCACAAGTTATAGTAGGCACAAAAAGTGGAATGGATCGAATTACATCATGAAACCCTTCAATCCAAGAACATTGTGAAAGTAGGTAGCAGCAGTAAAAACAAGATAACCTTCTTGCCCCTCCTAAAGATTGGACCACATCCATTACCTCCACAAAAAACTCAACATCCTTGGTCTTCTTGGTTCCCATGCCTTGATATGGTTATGCAAATGAAAATGAAGCAAAGTAATCATCTCCTTCTCCGTTGGCTGGAAGAATGCATGCTTAATGTTTTGATACATGATATCAACTCCCTCTTTTGCTCTCATGAATATTAAATCCAATATGGTGGGCCTCCAGAGTTCCAGTCATCTTTATTCCTCTTCCACCAAATGTTGGCCTGATCCACATGTACTGCCCCTAATTGGATTTTTTTGAAAGCTGAAGTTTCTCCTGAGTCACCAATGTAGCTCTCTTTGCCTTTTCAGACTCTTTCATTGCTACAAATCGTCTCTTGGATTTAATCATCTATACCACATGGTTGATGTGCTTTGAATCCTTGCATTTAAAGGAAATTTCCTTTACATAAATAATGCTAGGGAATTTCAATGTTTCCACTGTAGTTGGTATTAAAACCGGTACCTGCAACATGAAGAGTGATTCTCATTCCTCTTCTACATTAGAGAGTTCATATCCTTAATCTGACTCTTTTGAATTATTGGAATCAAAATCACTAACAGAGGCTTTGAAAGGAACTCCATGAAAACCAAGCTCTCTAAATGGTATATCAAACTCTAGTTCAAAATCTTTTAGATGAGGCTACTCCCATAGCTCTCTTACTCGCTTGAAAAATCCTTGAAACTCTGTATTTATTTTATTTTTCATGTCCCTCTCTTGTTTTTATTCCTCAATTTCATCAAGATCATACATTGACCTTCTTTCCCCTCCTAAATTTTGGACCACATCCATTACCTCCAAATAAAACTGGACATCCTTGGTCTTCTTGGTTTCCATGCCTTGATATGCTTATGCAAATGAAAATGAAGCAAAGTAATCATCTCCTTCTCCACTGGTTGGAAGAATGCATGCTTAATGTTTTGATACAAGATATCAGCTCCTTCATCTACTCTCATGGTTGAATACCGAAATCTAGTATGGTGGGCCTCCAGAGTTCCAGTCATCTTTCTTCCTCTTCCACCAAATGTTGGCCCAATCCACATGTCTACTAGACTAATTGACTTTGTTTTTGAAAGCTAAAATTTCTCCTAAGTCACCAGTGTAGCTCTCTCTGCCTTTTCAAATTCTTTCATTGCTATAGATCGTCTCTAGGATTTAATCATTTGTACCACATGGTTGATGTGCTTTGAATCCTTGCATCTAAAGGAAATTTCCTCAACATAAATACTGCTAGGGAATTTCAATGTTTCCATTGTAGTTGGTATTAAAGCCGATACCTGCAAGATTGAAAATTATCCTTATATAAGAAATCCCTCCATCTTGTTGGCTTGTAACACTCTTGATGGTGGCTACATGAAATCTAATTCTGATTCCTCTTCTACATTAGAGGGAACTCATATATCCTTGTTCTAACTCTTCTGAATTATCATAATCAGAATCACTAGCTTCCATATTCAAAAATTCCCAACCACCATCTTCAATAAATTGGCCACCAGTTCAAATTCATTCTGCTTTCATAATACTTTATATCCATGGAGTTCAGCCATTCCTTCATGCCATCAAGTGAAGATTGAGGAATGGCATCAATGTGGAGTACATCCCGCTTGAAGTCTTTAAAAATAATAGCCATATCAAATTCCTTTTGCCCAAGTCATACTCTCTCAAGGTTAACAATCTCAATCTTGAACTAATAGTGATTACTAAGAAAGGTAATTCCACCAACTCTATCAAATAGTTTACCGTAGGAACAATAAAAGCAAAGGCTTTGAAAGGAACTCCATGAAAACCAAGCTCTCTAAATGGTATATCAAACTCTTAGACCTCATTCTTGCACATTTACAACCAAATTCAAAGATTTGCCTTCAAAAGGCTACAAATTCAAATATTGACAATTTTGTAGCAAGAATGCATTTTTTTGTACATTTGACCACCGAGACTCAAAAACTCACCCTAATACACCTTAAATGGTCTTGATTGACCTTATTTAGCATAAATAAACACAAAATACCTTAATCTAATCTATTGGCCACCTATCAACCTTCAAAAAGTGAAATTTTGCAACTAGGAGACTAGGTGCTCTTGCACCAAAATTAAAATATGTCTGAGCCTTCAAGAGGCTTTAAATCTAGCCTTTAAAAATGATTCTACATCTTTCTAATCATGCCTAACTATTGAGCTTGTAATTAACATGACTTATTACATTATAAATCAATTGACCATGTAATATGACCTTATTCAATTGACAATTTACTCAAAGCACAATTTACTAACTTAAAATAATTCCATGAACCAAATTTGCTCAATAACCTTGGTGCCCCTGCACCAAATTTCAATATTTCAATAAATTTCATTACAAGTACAAATCTAATTACAATGCCTTAGGTACTCTGTTCTCACATATATTTTACAATGTCACTCATACATTCGAGATTTTCTTATGATGTCTACATCATAGGTTCTCATTTAGAGGTTAACTTCAAATGAGTAACTTAAGATTCCCTCGCAAAGCTTCACGTGCTCTTTTATAATGGCTTCAAATCAGAATTGAGATTTCTCAAGATCATCAAAATAAGGATGTTGCATTTCTTTTTTGGCTGAGATTCTCTTCGATGGCTCAAAAATCAGCATTTTCTGCAAGGAGAGACCAATCAATTTTTACTAGTTTAGTTACAAATGTGCAAGTAAAAGTAAAAGAATAAAATGGAAATGAAATGAAAAAATAGATGGAAGGAACTTCAGATAGGCATGGCAGATCTCTCAACCTAGTCATCTTGGTCATACATATTCACTGCGAGTTCCAAGATACCTATTGCAACACCTCTCATGAATCTAGAATATCTTGAAATTCGAGATGCTCCTATAATGTCTACATCATAGGTGCTCATGATAAGGTTAACTTCAAATGAATAACTTGAAATTCCCTCACCAAGCTTTGCACACACTTTTGTAATGGCTAAAAATCATAATTGAGATTTGTCAAGATCATCAAAATAGGGATGTTGCGTTGCTTTTATTCCTAAGATTCTCTTGGATGGCTCATAAATCTGCATTTTTTGCAAGGGGACACCAATCAATGTTTATCAAGTTACTTACAAATACGCAAAGTAAAATAAGATGATAGCATTGGCATCAAACAAATTAACATGGATACAAGTATAAATTAATAAGAACCATTGTGCATATACTTACAAATTAATCCAATGAACCATCTAGATCTGCTCTACTCTTTATTGTGTTAAGTATTGTCTCATGGTTAGACTCACGAACCGTCCACAAGGTCTTGTTCAAAGTTCTACCCCCATATTTGCTCAAATGAACATTGGATGCCACAACAAGGATCGAGTAATCAAGAATCTTACAATGTGTGTCAAAGTCCTCAAATAGCCAATGTTTAACACTCTTATGTGGGTACCTTCTAAGCCACGTTCCAATAACAACAACTGAGCTTGTAGGGTATTCGATGTTTTCTCCATCTATGATTGGGGCTTCCAATTTCTTTTTGGCCTCAACACAATGACACAAGTAATAGTCCATTCCCTCTTCGTTTTCTTCATCTGCAATAACTGCATAAACATACCCTGCATTGATATGTGCAGAAAATCACTTGAAATTAGCCAACATTACGAATACAGTACAAAGTAAGATAACAATATGGAATTTCAAAAACTAAGCAAGTAGATATATTACCTAGTTGAACTAGATCTGATACGTGGTCAAAGTCAACCGATGATTCCATCTATGTTAGTTCCAATGTCGTTGGAGGGAAATATGTGTGAAGTGGGCTAAGATAACTTGTCAACCATTTGTCAACCCACTCCCCTGACTCACAATCATTTCAGGCTTGCATTGTACATGAAGAACAAAAGCATGCCATCTTACATGTATCGA